>JAJMAK010000070.1:0-57707 GCA_030572615.1 Metschnikowia lachancei
CATTAAACAAGACTTATGAAGCTTTACGCAACCTTAATTGGTACGTCCACACTGTCCGCCGAGTTTATTGTTCCAGACGCCGAGAGGCTAATGGAGACAATGAGCTTCAACCTCTTCTGCATAGGCAAATGAAGAAGATGTTGGAACATACTAAGGTTCGGATAGGGTGACGTGATCTACAGAGCGGCTAGAGTAAGGAAGAAGGTATAGGGCTCGGGAGAGCTGGATAACTTCATTAATCCGTACTCTATCCAGATGTGTTTTCAGGTTTTTCTCTATTTTTTTATAGTTTTTGTGTCGTTCTTATAGCGGCGTCCTGTAATACAATTGTTTCTTAAACAAAAAAAGATATCGAGTTGTCCCTGAAAACAATCTTGATGTGGTGGAATACTTGGATTGAGTATTCTTAAACGAACCTTAAGGAACCAAACGATATGGTATAATTATATATGTATTCAAACTTCTGGGCCGAGGTGTACCAAACCGGCCACGGTAGAAATAATGTACCCGTTTTAACAAACGGTTCGTACAACAATATGTTCTGGAGTTGTAGGTAATTCTGTATTTTGGGGAATGGGCCCAAATTCAAAATGTGCGTTTCACTACCCTTTTCACTAGCCTTTTCAGTAATCTGACATGAACAAATTATTTCAAAGGATGTTCAATACGAGGGAATATTCCCTTTTCTGCCTCATCAGTTTTACTTTACCTACAACTCATAGCCATACAACACTCATCAGTACGCGTATATTCAGATCTACTTAAACAAATAAGACTGGTTGTGGGATATTGTGGAACCCTGAACAGAGAACTTCGTATGACAAAAGGAGTTGTGTCAAAAACAGAAACTGAAAACATGGTCCGTGCTGCCTACAAGTATTTGTCTCGGAGTCTGAAAATTCTCTCAGTTCTATCGGGAATTCTATCATGGCCTATTATCTTCGGGTCTTAAGACTAGTCTTTTCGATCAAAAGCGACATCAGTCGATAAATCAGGTCATTTTTGACGGAATGCTCACCTCCTGTCCCTAAGTGAAAGCATTTGAGCACCTTTAAGATAGAGGATTAAAAAGAAACACACTTCAACCTTAGGTAGGTTCGTACTCGGGAGTTTTCGAGTATCTTGATAGCATACACAGTTTCTTTCAATTCTGCCATTTGCACACTTTTTCCAACTATCATCTCTGCAAATCAGTAATTACAAATATATGTGGAATTTCATATTTGATAAATACGAGGAACTTGGAATCTCAAGTTCATATTAACCATTCACACCAGGTAGCCTCATGTGGATGCAAGCAAATAAGTGATAGTATAACACCAAGAGACGTTAAAAAACGGCTTTTCCTACTAAAAAACTGCCTGGTTGAACTAAACTTTTCCATCTCATGCCATTCACTAGTCAAACTAAAGTACTCTAAAGTTGGTGCTTAGTATATTATAGACTCATTACATCAATAAGGCGATGATCCTTATAGTAAGGGATAAATAAAGCCAGAACTTTAAAACGGATATTTAAAGAAATCAGAGCTTACTATCTCTGTTATTTCAAACAATACTTTCTTATTTCGGTCTATGCTTTAGAACTCTATGTGAAGGGGATGTAACCCCGTTATAGCAATATTCGTGGTGAACCCCGCGGCAATCTAGACTATCCAAGAAGTACAGCCCAATGATTTGTTTAATTAATACGTGCATACCTTCGTGATACAATTTCTAGCATCTCAAGATGTCTTTTGGCTATCCCCAACTGACTCCATAATCAAGTGCAATCTATCCATTAAGTATCTTAACAGATACATAATAACCTATATAATTATTGTTGAGTATCTCTGTTCCTTCGACTGCAGACTAATTGCGGAACCTTAAAAAGATTATCCATCGCCAAACAGAACAACTCCAATTTTTTTTTCTTTTTTTATCTCATTGTTTGATGCTTCTAGAGATACCTCAAGCAAATGGATTCAAAGCCCGAACAGTTAAACAAGGCAAAGACATCCCTATTTCAGCCCTCAAAAGAATTGGTATTTGCCTCAACTCTCTTACCTCTTGAATAAAATTCTTGTCTTCGATTCGGGTGATACAATCCTTCAAGTATGGCTTCAAAGCATCATCACCCTTGGTTCCATTCACCACCTCAGATAGCTTGCTAAACAGAGGTGCGTTAATGTCGAGATCAGCCAACTTGTCAAGAACGCTTCCTGGGGCAATGGTATTCTTCTCAGAAATAATGTCACTTTGAATTTTCGCAGCTTGCAATGCTGACGTGCGGTACTTGTTCTTCACAGATCTTCTGTAACTCAAGCTCGACTTTTCATCCGGCGGTATGTAAGTCGCAGAATCCACGCCCTTTTCCCAAAACAATTCGAGCACCCTCTTAGATTTGTCAAATTCAGCTTTGAGCAAGGGCAACTGGTCTCCGTGGACTCGCTTCTCAATACCAAACTCGGGTATAATTACATCAAACGAAGATTCGTAAACCTGAATAACTGTGCCCATCACAAGTAATTGACCCGCATTCTCGCTCATTTCATTGATCGTTTGAGACAAAAGTAAATGAATAGCTTGCTCTTGAGCATTTGCAGCACAATCCTTCTTGAAGTTACAGTAGTCCGAAATTGACTTCAAAGAGTCCATGTCTGGAAGAGAGTCGCGCGGCTCATCACAAATCACCGTTTTTAACTGTCTGTGCACAACAAGGTCCGCGAACCTTCTGAGCGGGGCAGTGAAGTGCGTGTAAAGAGGCATGTTCAAGTAATAATGCCCAAAGTTTTCGATTTCCTGATTCTTCGCAATGAAATACCTGGGTCTTGGCATACACTTGTACAATAGCGTCTCAATACATTGTCTTTTTAAAGGATCTTCCACCCGAAGAATGGATTTCTGCAACGCCGCAGAAGTACTGATGTCGATTTCAGTTCCCAAATTACCTGCCTTCCTTACAAATGCTTCGATCTTTTGCAAAGTAGGCAATGCATGACGGCGCAATAAAGCGGAATCGCCTAGACCTGAGTAAATCTTCGTCGCAATCGTGCTATTAACCTTGTATCCAATTTCCGAGATCACCAGAAGAGCATTGCTAGCCTCAAAAATGTTCATATGCAACTTCACTTTCTCATCATCCAACTGATCAAGCAAAGTCAAACTTGGGGTGATGCTGAGCGATCTGTCTTGCAATCTCTTTCGGCGAAATTCCTTAGCAATCAATGCAAAAGTCTTGATATAATCTGATGTGGCCGACGAAATTCCATCCATGAACCCGTTCAGCAACACTGAATCAACAGAATCGTAAGAAACCAAAGATTTTGGAACTATAACCGATTCATTGATACTAACCCTTCCGATTTCAAAGTTAGAGGTATCAATTTCAAAGACAACAGAAAGGGCGAGGTTCTTCTCGTTTTCTTTGAATGAGATGGCTTTATTCAATTGTTGGGGGTAGAGATGGGAAACCTTCTGTGGTAAAAAGACCGACAATGATCTCTTCTTTGCTTTTCTCTCCAAAGTGGTACCTGGTTGAATGAAGAAGGAAACATCAACACAATGGAAACCCAACTCGATTTTAGTTTCGTTCAACCTCTTCACATGCATTGCATGGTCAACAAACTGGTTATTCTGGGTAAACGAAATGATATAATCCGTAAGGTATTCGACTCTTTGACCTTTTTTGATCTCGACATCGACGTCAGGAAGGGCGTCGTAGAATGAAGAAGAGTAAACTTCATCTTGCTCCGTTTCTGATGGGTATTCGTCAGCCAAAAAGTTGTTATCTCTGAGAATTGAGTCAACCTCAACAGAGGAATCATCTATTGTACCCAATCTCGTGACGAGAGTTCCGAATGGATGCAAGGAAGTAATTGGCCATCTCTTGATGGATGCAATGAATAACTGATCTGAGTATTTTTCGTGATTATCAACAAAGTCTCTTGGGGCCTGTTCAGTTGGAATAGCAATTAATGGGACACGCTTATCAGTTGGCTTGAACCAGACAATCTTTGGTGCCTTTGGGGTTTGCACGGAAGAGTCTTTTCCAGATCTTTTATCGTTTGCAGCCTGGGCAGCTTGCGCTGGTCTCAATAATCCCAAGGTACCGGCAAAGATCTGTCCAGGTATACGATCAACCACGGCTACCACATGACCAGCATATAATGGCTTAACTTCATCGTTAATCTCTTCTTCCTCCACCAAGAGTAATGCCTGGCCCTCGACTTCGACGTCATCATTCTTCTTCATGGTTGGTCTTTGTTTCAAGGAACCTCTCCTACCAAGACTTTCGGGTTCAGTTTCAGATTTATCGTTTTCGGTGACCAGAATAGATGTTGCATCGTTGTGAATGTCATCACTAAGAACTGAAGTGACATTGGACTTGGTGGAAATGTTATCTTTTCTTCTCTTCTTCTCCTCCTTTTCTTTTTTAGATTCCCATACTTCATCGACAACGAGTAGCTCTACGGCAACCAAATCACCTTCCAATGCTCTGTTCCTGTCTTTGGACCCACAAATAAAGATATCAGCATCCAAAAGACCGTCAGTCGAGACGTAGGCATCGGAACGGTTCTTCTTATTGACACGTAAAATACCGGTTACCAAGCGGCCTTCGTTGATCAAGTCGGGAAGTGAAGATTGTGGCAAGTATGGGGCAAAAAGAGACTTCCTACCGTTACTGTTACCGTTGCCATTATTTCCTTGGGGCATGAAGTTAGACAACGAGGAGACGGATGAATTTCCGCCACCAAGGGAGCTACTTCTGTTCTTGTGTCCTGGAACAAACATTGAAGGTGGGCTTAAGTTGTTGATTGACTGATGCCTCTGGTGGGCGGAATTAGCTCCCAGGGGCAGCTGTTGTGACCGCCAATTGGAATTGATATTGCTGGAGCCTTCAAAGTTACGAGAGTTTGACCTATAATGAGACCCACGCCTTTGATGGCCACCACGGTCAGGCGAAGGTTGTCCGTAGCTGGGAACCGGTGGGAGTAGGCTGCTGGGAGGCTCTGGTGGGAATTTGAAAGATTGTTGTCCGTACGCCCAAGTTTTTGCATTTGAGCCAGAACCAGAACCAGATGGCGCAACAGAAGTGGCATTTGTATCGGGTACATTAGGAAAGCGGTACCCTCCAAGACCTTCAGGCGAGGAAAGTTGAGGGCTTATAGGAGAAGTGTCGCTGGAAGTGTTGCCAGCAAGCGACGCCATATTTGATTGTTTTTGGGTGGCAGCGGCTTTCATGGCTTCGGTGATTCCCAATGAGTGGCGACGGACGTGGGTTTGGTGCAGATTGGACACGCCAGTGGAAAGTTTTGATCCGCTTATGGAGGACGTGCGTGAGTGTGAGCGGTATGGTTCGGGAGGCAGAACCTGTTGTGCTTGTTGCAGATGCTGCTGTAGTAGAGCTTTCTGTTGCGATTGGACGGCTTCCAACTGGCGCTGGAGGTTGTATTGCTCAACCATGAGCGTAGTCAATTCGCTGGGCGAACGACGGTGGGCAATGTGCAAGTTTCTTGGTTTACGCAACCGGTCTTGGGGAAAGTCAGGGGGAGTATTTGACATCTCGGGAGAGTGTTTCTGAGCGAAAAGAAATGCAAAGGGAAAGGGATTGGGGCCACGTCGTGTGTGCTATGAGAAGGTGTGAAGTGGTGCCCGGTGGCGTACGTCAGCGTTCAAGTGTCAGCGGCTTTTGAAGTGTCAGCGGCTATTCTTCCAATTGAAGGACTTTGTATTTTGACGCCACAATTATCGAGGGGAATTTGATGTGTGGGTGGAAGAAAACAAGGCCCAAAAACAGCAGTGAAACAAGGAATAAAAAAAAATCCACGTAAGGGGTAGACAATGGGGCAGCGAGCAGAAAAAGTACGCACGCAAAAAAAGAAGTACGGGGCAGTTTCTGGAGATGCACCGAGCCAAAAAAAACTCAATCGAGGTAGCAAAAGTCTCACAGAAAAAAAATTAACGGAATGAGCCCAAAAAACCCCCAATTGACAAATGTACAGATGGTATATGGTCAGCGTTTCTGCTGTTAAGCGTTCAAACGGGCGAAGTGTCACTCGAGGATAAAAATCGAAAAAAAAAAGTGCTCCTCGGACTAGACTGGTTGTGGTTACGGAAGATTCCGGGACTGCCAGCAAGATAAAGTAGTTCGGAGAATGAACGTCACGTTAGGGAGCAACGAATGTTTCAAACGAAGAACGTATAAAGAATAAAGAAGGGAAAACAAAAGAGAGGAAAAAAATATCCTAGCTTTGTTCCGGGGGCAGAGGGGGTAAGATAAGGGTGGGGGATTGTGAGAGGGAACGAGAGAAGGTGAGGGATTGTGAGGGATTGCGAGGGAAGTGGAGAGCAAAGAGGGGTCGAAAGAAATGGAGGAAGGCGAAAAAAAAATGTGAGAGGGCAACAAAACTGAGACAAGAGTTTCAGTGAGGGAGCATGGCGCAGGGCGAGTGCAGGGCCTGGGACATGGGCTTTATTTTCCTTTTTCAGGGTGTTCGGGGCTTTGTTTTTTCGAAATTGTTTGTTTTGCTCGTGATTTTGTTGTGTTAGCCATGGGGGAGATAACAATTTTGTGATAAGTTTGTGATAAGTTTTGATAATTTAGTGATAAGTTTGTGATAATTTAGTGATAAGTTTGTGATAATTTAGTGATAGTTTTGATTTTGATGTGCTGGTTGATTGTTGTATTTATTTTTTGCTTTTGTCGTTTTATCATTTTTGCTTTTATTATATTTGCTTTTATCATTTATCATTATCATTTTTGCATTTATCATTTTTTATTTTTACCTTAAATTGTTTCGTTTCTTCTTTCGTTTCTTCGTTTACTGTTTCTCCGTTTACTGTTTCTTCGTTTACCGGTTCTCCGTTTAGTGGTTATTGCACCGGTTACTGGTGTGGTGTGGGGAGTTGTTATGGGGAAGATCTTGCACTTGCTTTATCCAATGCAGATGCATGCCACCGCCACATGCTCACAAAATTCATCAGTATATTGATTACAGAATCTCTTACCGTGATGATGAAACACGTCTATAAAAAAGAAACGCCGAGATATTAGCTTGTTATTAAGAAGTGAAATTCTCTTCAAGTTTTAAAAAAACCACCCCTCCTCTCATTTGCCTTCTTGTGGCAGCCACCTTGTGGGTTTCGAAAAATGTGTAACCGTTCCAGATTCTGGGCTCACACTGGATTCAGACTCCCAACTCAAGACACACTCCGCCAACGGGGGCGTCGGTGCGACTGCAACTTCTTCGCGCACATCCAACGGCAGTCTGGCCCCGACACTTTAGCACTAATAATTAGGTTCGTGACAAGAGGCAAGTCAGTGTTCTTGTTGCTATTTGTTCTGCTCTTTTAACTAGCCTTTTTAACTAGCCTCTTTAACTACCACCTTTAACCAGCACCTTTAACATCTCTAACTAATTCAATGGTCAACTTTTGGCGGTGGCCTGACTTCCTCGGTCGCATGGAACAACCTCACCCAACCACAGGGCGGGCGTAGCAAATGGCTGGAGCCGCGCACTGGATGCTCCGGTGAGGTCTGGCCCATTTGCTGGACATCCTCTATAAATAGAATTGGCGTGGGGTGCGACATCGAAAAAGAAGCTTTACAAAAGAAGCTTTACCGTGTAATGCGGGCCATCCAATAGCAACCCATTGTGCAGAGAGATTGAATAAAAGAGTTATGGTGCAGACGGATAGAGAAAGGGCCATTGTGCAGAAAGATAAAATAAACGACTTCTTGTTCAGGAAAAGTGCAATATCCAATATGGCATATAGTACCCATCAAAACCATCTTTAGCTATTGATTTGCTGGTCTCCGCGTGGTTTGGGATAAGCTCGCGTGCACCACTTTCTTCCTGGTGGATTCTTGATGTTTTATACTGAGGTCTGGCGTAACTTGTTATTGTAGTGGTTTCCGGAAACTATGTTGAGTAGAATGGTGAGATTATAGTCTTTTTGTAAGGCTGGCTATACTATACATGAACACAGTACATTGTGTTGGCAGTAACACACACGGAATTGGCATGAGAGAATATTAATGAAGGGTTTGTATGAATAATGAATTCCCATTATGGGAGTTTTTCCATTTATGGATTCTCTATTTAGAATATTAGAAGTGGCTCTTTCAATCACTGTGTAAAGAAAAGACCCGTCTTCTTTATAGGAAGCACAATTATGAGAACGCAAAATACCTCTTTTTATCTCTTTCTGGGAAAAAAAGTGTATAATAGGAAACCCTTTTGGTCTCAATCACCCCATGATAATTTGAGGGCTAATCAGTTTACAGATCCTTTAGTTCACGACAGACTATCAACATAAGGTCCTTTTCAGACAAGACAACTTTCTGGTGGTAATAAACAGGAAATCGATACCTAGATTGGGGTGGGAACTTATGTTAGTCTTTTACAGATACACATCTCAAAAGATCCCTACCCCCATACTTGTCAAAAGAGAATTATAAATGCCTCTTTAGACATTTTGATTCCACTGAACTGAATCATCGTCTGGGATTAGTGGTTACTTATGTCATCGGTCCAAAGGAGTTGTCCTCCCTAGCGCTCGATTCAACTGCCTATCCAGCAAGTAAGTGCGAACACTGTTCTCTTCTTCCCAAAGACTGACCAGATAGACCCTACCTTTGACTTTGACAAACCTGTTGAGATTTCTTAAGTTTTCATAAGATGTAGTACACCCACACTCATTGTAGAGGTGGGCCAATTCCCCTTACAATCCACCATATTAAGGCACAAATGATACCGCATTGCTCTTCCGGGTTTCTTGTTATCATGAGCGGAAGCGTGAGACCCATAGTTAAGAATAAATGTTTGCTGAGCCTTTTCTTGCTGATACTGGTGCAATCCTATGATGAAAACGGCAAAGAGTGACAGTATCAGAAAATTTTGAAAGCAGATTTTTTGGTTCCTTTTTCGGGGTTTCAAAATTCCAAATATAAGAGCTAGTTTGGGCCCCGATGGAAAATGCAAATACATGAATGGTGTACTGAAAATCGTAAATGTTTGAAAATCATTTTTTTATTTCAGCTGATAAGGTCTAAAAACGTAGGGTCCAAAATTGACAGTTACGGCCAGACCACTGAGAAAGCACTGTTTCCCGTCCGATCAACGTTAGTTAAGCTCAGTAGGGCCGCACTGAGTAGTGTAGTGGGAGACCATATGCGAAATTGCGGTGCTGTAATTTTTTTTTTTGTTTTGGAGAATTTCAAGCCCCTATTGAAGTAGGTATTTGATGTTTTGGTAGATTATCTAGATGATCTGTTCCACACGCTTTAGGGCACCCTTTCCAGGGCGATTGACATTCACAAAATCCCGGGTCTATCATTCTAGGTATGTTTTAAGTATGTCACATACACTGTTTAAGGCTGGACCCTGCCATTGTGTAGCGGTGTTTCTTAGAATTGTGAAAGCAAAGCATTTCGTAATTTTCATTTCGGTTTACCGAAAATTAGGAAATGAGGAAATTGCGTAACTTGTCAGCTTTAATGACCTGGATTCCTTTTTTTTTTTAAAGAAACAATTGTATTACAGGACGCCGCTATAAGAACGACACAAAAACTATACAATCATAGAGAAAACCCTGAAAACACATCTGGATAGAGTACGGATTAATGAAGTTATCCAGCTCTCCCGAGCCCTATACCTTCCTCCTTACTCTAGCCGCTCTGTAGATCACGTCACCCTATCCGAACCTTAGTATGTTATAACCCATTGAAAACTGTTGTAGCTCCCAAAACACGTTACTTGTGAAGTAGACTTAGCATCTCAAACTAACCAGGTGCACTTCCCATAATAATACTTTAGGAAGAAAGTGGGAAAAGGCATATCTAAATAACAGGCAACTAATTGGTAATTTGAATGTCAAGCTTTTTACCTGCTTTAAAATCCGTGGAAGCCTTGTCAATGAACTACAATTATACATTGAGAATACACTATGAGGCACATGATGTGGCAAAACAAGACATCATTCATCAATTGTGAAAAGACGTAAGCATAAACATGATAAATAAGCGGCCATAAAGATTTAATCACAGAACACCAACGAAGAAAAACCCTTTGCGAATATTTCACCAAACCTCATGACCCCCATTCTCCAAAAAGCCAAAAACATCTACTGAAACTTGACTGTTTTCACTTGGAGTGTTTTGAAGTTCACCAAAACAACTTCTCCAGTCTCGCGGAATCCGGAAACACTCACCAACTGGACCTTTGATTGACCCACTTCAAACATCTCCGAGCCACTTTCCACCTGGTTCCCCACCACATACAAATGAGGGGTTTCATCCAACGTAAACGGGTCTTCCTTCTCATATGGATAGCAATAAAGCGTGTCGGGAGCTGTGGGGATGATATTCTGCCATTTCATCGTGTGCCCCATTGCTTTAAGCACGTCCGCCTTGCTGGTAAACCCGTCCTGCGAGTACTTGGCCATATCGATGATATTTTGACCAGAACTCACAAGTACGCGTAACCCATCCAGTCCTTGGATCCACGCAGGATTTGTGAGTGTAGTCAAGGTACTGGTGTTGACAAAAGCAGAGTTTTTCCCGAAGAGCGACCGGTGCATGGGCTGCTGGGGTAAGCAAACTTCACATGGATCGCTTTCTCCGGGGAGAATCGACACGGGCAAAGAGGGAAGTACTTCGCCAAGCCAATCACTGAATAAAATCAATGACTCCGGCAGAAACCGGCTGGTGTTCTTCGAGCCAAAGTTGTTTGCACTCAGAAAATCTGTGTTGACCTCATGTTCGGTCCTAGCAATGCTGTTACCCACAATCACCAAGCGGGAAACCTTCCGTGCGAGCTCAGCGTCATCTTCGCCACCGAGTTCGCCACAAAGCCATTGTTGTAGAAGAGGCATACGCAAGTCGAAACTGGTTTCTTTGTCGACTTTTAGGCCCGAAACGAATGCCACCCAGTCATCGGAAGTATCGGTTGTTTCTTTTGAAACGAGGCCCCGTGCTTCCTGTGGAGCAGGCGTAGGGTACGCAAGTTCCATGATCTCAAAGATACCTGCCTGGATCTCGATCCCAAGCACGCCTACAACGCATCCTGTGACCAAGCCGGAAGTGCGTAAAAGTTCCGGGTTATGTAGAATGGCCCGGCCACTTTCATCTTCAAGCATCACCACCGCATCGCTTTCGCCATCCACATACTTGACGGGTGTTTGTGGGAGCATATCGTCCACGCCTTTCTCCACATCGTGCAAAATGTTGAGTTTATGCTTCATATCTATAAACACTGTTCCTGAAACCCAGCACAACTCCCCGGAAAGGATATCCAAGATTTTTTCTTTATGCTGGATATATTTCCCGTTGACCTCACGAGAATTGTGGCCCCATAGACGATATGCCTCGTGGTCTACACGAGGTTTAAGCATCTTCAGACGATGTTCATACATGGAAAAAAACTGCCTAGTATACTTGCGATCACCTTCCAAAGCGTAGAGAGCTTTATTTTTGAAATCTGAAGGGAGACGTGTTTGGATTCTTTTTTGTGGCCCCAGCACAAGGTTCTGGTTGAGATGATCCATTTTGTTTTTGGATTTTTGGGTTTTTGGACTTTTGTGGGTTTGGTGCTGAAGCTGTGGTCTGTTTTAGGTTGTGTTTAATTGATGGTGGCTTGCTTCTCTGGTGAATCAAGATTTTCAGTCTACGCGTATGGGGCCGCACGCGTGGGCCAGCGCGCGACGCGGCTGGGCCTAGGGCCTCGGGGCCAACAGTAGTGGCAGTATTGCCGAATGTATTGTATTGTGAAAATCTTGGGTTTTTGAGAGAGTTTTCCATCAAAGGTTCTTCATTATTAGTATGTCGACTGTGAGAGCTGCACATTAAGGTCTTTTCATGAATAATACAAGAAATACCTGCAAAAGTGACAAAATTATTTCTCTTTCAAAACACAAGCCCGCTAAATATTGGTGAAGATCTGAAGGGCGAGAAAGGTATGCAGCACAACCCCTCCAGCAGTATACTAGTTATATGTGGTCGAAGATTGCATAAATTTGGATTAACTCAAAAGAATTATCACGTCTTTATGCTTTATAATTCCTGTTTCAAACTTTTATAATTTATCAATTTATTGATTTTTATTAATTTATTGTATAAGAAAGCCAATGATCATAATAACCGGGAGTTTTTATTCTTCATTTTTCGCAGCCACGAAATCTTCGTCTTCGCCTTCCAACTACTTTTCTCCCAAGTAAATACTGCAAAACACCTGCTTGGATATTGCTAGATCCTATTGGTCTTCGGAGTTTGGGCTCAAACTGTTACAATTCTTTTAAGAAACTTAGGCCACCTATGCCACACAGAGGAATATAGACAGAGATATGCTCGATCCTTTAGGGTCATTGGGAAATAATTAGTGCACCCAGAAAGGAAATGCCCTGGCCCATGATGGAACACATGTTGAAAACTTGGGGCTATCTGTAAAGTCTGCCTTTATCAAAAACGAAAATCTACAGATCAGTATCACTCTTATTATTTAAAAAGTAAACAAATCAAGACTTAGGCAACAAATACGGGTGTAAGAAAACCTTTGTTTGCTACTAGTCCAACTTAAGAATAATTTGAGCTGGTTGTGATGTATCGTTGTTATTGGAGTTTAATCAATGTTTTATATCTTAGGCCAGACTTGAAGGTTCGCCAATACATTGGATACCACCTTCTAATACACGACTTTCTCTAATACACGACTCCCTTTAATGCACGACTCTCTTTAATACACGACTCCCTTTTATACATCTATACTCCTATATTTCATACAAAATAAAAGCAATTGGCAACTGGCTGCATAAAACAAACATTGAGCCCAACTTATGTGCTGCTGCTTTCGTTGAAATTCCCAATAAACCACTGTTTTATCCCGACTTCAAGTAATAGTGAATATATTCAAAAATTTGATAGTAGAAAACCGTTTTGACTTGATTTAAAGGTCAGAAGATCGATTGACTTTAAGTAGAATGAAGAGTGTGTAACTTGGAAAAGTAAGAGGTGCAAAACTAGCAAAAGAATGATGTTCTTTTCCAAGATTAAGTGGAAAAGCTGGGGATGATCCTCGACCATACTTTTTTAGCGTGTATTTACTAGCGAACCATGTTGAACAAGTGCAAAACTCAGCTCTCAAGAAACACACGCACGCATCAACAACTATTATACACATATCCTTATAGCGAGGATACTGCCTGTCGGCCCCGCAAAACGCGCATCTTCTTTAGCCCAACCCACCACCAAAACCTTACCACTACTCTTCACTACGCGTAAGTATATATATAAATCTCTCTTCATGACTCTCTTGTGTATGGATCCTGCTGCACTACCACTCTTCTACCCACGGGCGTCTCCGGCAAAACCCCAAAAACTTCGCTTGATTGTCCAGGTGGTGGAGTATGATTACGCGTCTGGCCTTCTATCCATACGCAGACTCCCCAACTTGAATGCTCTCCACACTGAGATCGTCCTCGACGATGTTGATAATGGCGAGCACAAAGAGGTTCCGGTTGCGGTGGATCTAACTTATAGCTGTATATCATCACGGGCTCCATGTGACTTGTTGCCGGGCGCTATAGTGAGTATCATTGGGTATTACGATGGCAGCATCATCAATGGTGTAGAATGTTTCTCAATAGACGAACAGGCGTTGCTAGGCGGGACTGTGGATACTTTGGCTGCGATGGCCACCTTGGGTAATTTATGAGTGTGTACGAAAGGGTGCTTTGCGGTGGTGGTTTGGAATAGTATTGAAGGTCAAAAACACGGGGGTATGATGATTTTGGTGTATTGAGGATTTGGGTGTTTTGATGATTTGGGTGTTTTGATGATTTGGGTGTTTTGATGATTTGGGTACTTTTTGATGTCTCTTGGAGGTCACTAGATCTCACTAGAGAGGAAACATACGTCTTTTGGCTTGCTGTCAAAACGAGAATGGTTATTCTCGTTTTATTATACTTTAAAATTTTAACAATGTGACTTTCGGCTTGAATGAAGTCGGAAGTATGAATGCTGGTCCACTGAAACATGGTCAGACCAGCCCTGTGACCTGCCAGTGATACTTACCTTAATTTGGATGTATGTTTTGCTCTTGCTATTGGTTCATTCCATTCAAGATGACCAAACGAATCTACTCCAGTGGGATTTTCCAATGAGTTTCCACAAGTAATTATAGGCTGACATAGTCATGGAACCACTGAATCTGGTGCAATTCGATTTATTCTTTTATCACCCGGGGATTCTGGAAAAATTGGTTCTTTCAAACAAGATGATCTCGAGCAAAACACTAGCAATACCACTGATGTTTGTATTTCTTGCATACGTGGAATAATCCGAAGTTTTGTTGTCCTTTATGTCGATGATTTCATTCTTAAGAAAGATGCAAAGGTCCTTGGAATCGGTCAAAGACCATACTGGGAGCGATCCATAGCTGGCAAGATATCAATTTCGAACCCCTTCATTGGAAACTCTGCGATTTGATCACAATAAGTGGTCGTTTAACACTTGGGTACACTATCAGTGCATCAGGTATATTTATTCTGATGCATGGCTGAAATTCATTTTCAGATCACATCTGGAATAATCTCTAACCTTACCCTTTTGAATTCCAATCACGTTATTCTATAATTGAATAGCCTCATCGACTACACCGATCTTTAACCGGGCATATCGACGATATCCTGAATGATAGTACATTGAACCTATAAACTTTGGCTGATACAAATAGGGGTCCAAGAAACGGGTCTATACTTGGTTGCGTCTTGGCCTCAATAAACCTGCCACATATTCGGAGGATCTTCTTAAAACAACTCTTCGTCGTATTGGCCATCCCAGAACAAAAAAAAAATGAAAAAGAAAAAAAAAAAAAAGAAAAAAAAAGAAACGAAACCGAAACCGAAAACAAAAACAAAAACACCCAAAAACTCTTCTTTATAAATCACCCCTCATCGCGTTCCCTGTTGGTTCATTCCGGTAATCTTGTTTCGGTGCCAAAATATTGCCCCCAGATCAACTCCGTGGGCAATGGCTGGATCAACTCAAATACCTTCTGCCCATCCTTGGGAGGAGCAATCCATTGCGAGGAATTATTCCCCATTTCAACTGTATAATCTGAAAAGGAATTTTCTCCTACATCGCCAATGGAAGTGCCCGGCGAAGCCTGGGCTGCAGTCATGAAAAACTCCTCAAGGTTACTTTCTTGGAATGACGACCGGCCCCGGTTTGGGGGCTCCACGTCAATTTCCCTGCCTTCGGAATCCGTCCGGCGAACCCACGTGAACCTTTGGTTGAACCCACCCCCAGCGTATGTATGATGTGGGTTGATCTCAGCATGAGGACTGGAAGCAAGGTTATGAGTGTTGGTGGCAGGGGTTGGGTTCATAGTTGTATGATTTTCATGGGGGTCTGGCTGATGCCTACTAGAAGAAGGATCGAACCCATCGAACCGAGACCCCACCACACGAGGTGATTCCTCTTGTTTCAATGTGTATGTATCTCTTGGGTTCATTGTCCAGTTGTGACTGTTGTGATCCAGGGGAGAATCTTGGTCAGCATTCACGAGAGTGGACCCGTCTACGCTTTCATTATATCGCAACTTTAGGATGGCAGCAGTAAGCATGCGGAACATTTGTGCGCAATGATTGGCCGCGTCACAGGAGGCCGTTAGCAGAGAAAGAACCGTGATACAATCCTCGGTGGTTTCCATCACCATCTCCTTAGGAAACATCTGCCTCACATAATCCGAGTGATAAAGGCCATAAAGAAAGGATGTGCCTGCCATGAACAAGTTATGCACGGCAGCCCATGTGTAATTGATGGCTTTCTTAATGTGCAACTGCTTATAGCAGGAAATGAGGTTTTTCAGCGCCTCAGCTACCTTCATCAAAGCTTCTTGGGACAATTTAAAACTTTTGGGTGAAAGGCCATTAAGCAGCAACACCACATGGTTGTAGTTGAGGGAGAAAAACTCAATGTGAAAGTATTGGCCGGAAACATATTGTGCTTCACGAGCACGCGCCCACCAGTCATCGAGCCTTGCTTGGATATCCGCCTTCCATTGATCTAAAGTGGCAAAACGTCTTGGGAGCTCCTCGTCCTCGTACAAAATCCGTTGCACTTCCAGTTGCAACCTCCGGATGCAAAAAAAGGAAAGCGAGATGGTCTTGTAGCTGGATATTCCCCCGGCTATTTCTGAGTAGTCCTTCACCCCGGGGTTATCTTTGAGAATATGAGCATCGTCAAGTTCTGAGGGAAACGTGGTTTTGATCGACGTCTCGGGAATACCCACAGGACGTCCCATATAGAAGCAGATCTGTCTGTCGAGGGAGTAGGTACACCAGAAAAGCCTCCGGCGCCGGTCTTTCGTAAACGCGTCAAGATTGGCACTCTTATCGGTGGCGTTATTGTGGAGACCTAGATCCACGCAGATTCTCAAGCACTGGCCAAGCACGTACCAGATGCCGGGATTACATGGCCTCATGAGAGAAAACACCGCAAGAAGCAACTTGGCTTCTAGCTGGGCAAGCGGATCGGGGGCACTGTATGTGGAGTTGACAAACTTGAGGCCCTCTTTCCGGAACTGCTCGCTGATATCGTTGGCATATTGTAAATGGTTCACCGATGATGCAATGGCGAACATTACATTGAGGTAGAACAATGAGCGGTGGTATATCTCGGGGATATCCAGCGGATTCAAGACAAAATTGTCGAGCAGTTTGTCAGAAGAGAGTTTCTGCGAGATAATCGCCTTATACTTGAAGAACCAAGTGTCCTCGGGGGCAATGTTTGTACTGAGGGTGCTTTTGGAGAAAGGCTGTGCTGATGGGAACGGCGAGAGCGATTCATCCCACTGTCCGTAGACAGGCTCAAATAACTCGGTGAGAAATATTTCTCGGTGTAAGATGGGTAGCTGGCTGTTGCTGTGGGTGAAATAAATCCGGACAAATTGCTGTGCGGTGTCCTTTGGTGGAAGCACCACCGGCTTATTTTCTGACACCAGCGGGTTTGTTAGCGGATCCACCTGTAAATGAGATGTTTGTTCATTGAGCCTCACAGCTGCGGTGATTAACTTGGCAAACGTAATGCCCAGAGAAGCTCCCATATACCTGGGACTGCCGGTTTGGACTTGGTCAGGCAAGGTGTCTAATTTTGGAAGTGCAACCGGTGCCTTTGGTTCCTTTTCCGTGGTCATCGACTGAGATGACGGCATAGGCAGAGACTGCTTTGAGGCTTGTGAAGCGGTTGATAGCTGTGATAACTGCGAAGCTTTTGAGCCCTGTGAATCTCCAGAGAGATGCTTGATATCGATACCATGAGCAGTGAGCATGCCCCTTAGCGAAAGGTTTTCTTGCTCCAACTTATAAACGTAGGACCGTGGAACGGTTCTTCCCGTGGCTCGGTCTACACCTACACATTCAACCCCGGCTTTTTTGCATCGGAGACACGTGGGGAAGTTTTGATCACATTTGACTTTTTTGGCTCGGCACCTTTGGCACGCGTCGATGGAACGGACTACGCTTACACATTCGTCCTCCGGTTCGAGCTTGGGCCGCTTGGCTAGGGGTTCTTCCGGCATGTTCGTTTGTGCGCTCGAGATTTTTTTTTTTCTTTTGAGAAAGCCTATGAACTCTTAAGGGCCAAAGACAAAAGCAACCTGAAATTAAATGAGCTATTATTTTGTTTGTTCATTTTTCACGTTGCATTTTCCTCCGATATGATAAGATCTGCGGCTTCTGTGCACACCCCGCCCAAATTCGGTGATGTGTTCGTTTAACTTGACCCGGGCCCCGAATATGATGTCGCTCGCTCTATCCTGCTCTTTTAAGCAGCCGCGCGTATGCACAGGGAGTGGGGGTACATTTGGTGCCTAGATCGATGGGGTTTTTTCGGTTTTGGCGTTTTTTTTGGTTTACGGCTTTTCTTTTTTTGATTTTTGCCTTTTTTGTTTGGTTTTTGCCTTTCTTGTTTGTTTTTGCCTTTTACTTCTATGATTCTTCTTTATCTAATTTGGTTAGTGGATTATACCATGCATTCGCTCTGATGCTGCAGAAATGTCGCTGACGAACATGAAAGTCGCACAACTTGTCCTGCTTTGTTCTTGCCCAATCGGGCACATCACCCATGTCCGCCGTTTATTGAGCCCATGATTACGTGAAAAGGGACAATGAAGCTTCTCAAATCTTATTGAATGCTACCTATTCAGATAAAGGTTGGCCTTTTTAACGTGGATTTTTAACGATAAATTGGGGGAGATACAATAGAAAAAGGTGGAAATTGCCGACATGTTTGAAAAAGAATTATTATTATGGACGCGCGTTACCCAGAAGAAAAGATGAAATTGGACACGAATTAGTTGCAACACAGTTGTCGTTCTCTTGTTCTATTATCTTTCTTTTTTTTTTGGTTTGTTTTTTCATTATACTCCATTTCTAAACATAATGAGAAAGAAAAACCAACAACAAAATGACAACAAAAGCCATCAAGAAAAAAACATTAAAGGTGTTTAATTGCTGTGGACTCCAACTTGAACTTGCCATGCAAGTCTGGAATCATCACCTCATAAGAAGCAGTGGTGGCTTCGGGATCGTTTCCGTCCGCCTCCACGTGCAATGTGGCAACCAAAGACTCGCTGAGGATCGGGTACTTGACGTATCTGTCGTCTACAGGCTTTTCCGACATTTCGGCGGCGTCATGGTCGAATAATGAACTGGGGAACTTCGACCCTCCAACCTTCTCTTTGTACAATGGCGATTGTTTCACCAACACCAAGTCACTCCAGTTTCTTTTGTTCAAGAACTGGTGGTTTTCTCTTTCTGATCCGTCGGGGTTGCATGTGAAGATGGGCAAAATATCCTCATCGGTATATTGGTCATAGTGGTGGATCTTGGATCTTCTGTTGAGCAACGATGCCATTGCGTCTGGGGGAGGGGCATTGATAATCGCAGAAGAGATGACATTAAACATCAATCTGGGGTCGTGTTCAGGGTGTTCTGTGACATCACGGTTTTCTGCTGTCTTGTCTTCCGACGTTATTACATGCGCATGTGGAAGGTGGTGGATTTTTGTTTTCAACCGCCCGAAACATCCTAAATGAACATCTCCAGATAAGATGGTGATTCGGACGCCGTTTTCCGCACCGAATTCCGTCAACTTCCGGATTAAGCTGTTTCTTTCGGCCTTGTGGTGTTTGGAGCACCAGTGGTCGTTCAAATCATCCAATACCTCAATAGACCCGTCGAACTCATTGACCAACCCTCGGGCCACAATACCTCTGGTGGCCAAGCCTCTTATGGGCTTCAACAATTTGGATGTCAAGATCTTCTCAAGCCAAACTAACCGTGGGTACAATATGGGAACTCCAAGCATGACCAACAAGTGTTTTGTTTCGGGGCTTTTGTTGATTTCTGCTTTTAAACGCAGAAAGATTCGATCATAGGTATCATTTGATACGATCTCCGTGAGCCTACGCTCTGTACGGCAGTCGATTCCTACCAAGGAGATCTCACGGCCCAAACGCATGAATGTCGAATGACTTTTTTGCTTGATAAACAAGCCGTTGTTTTTGGAGAGAATCCATGACGGGTCTTGTTCGTGCTCTGGATTGTCCAAAGCCATGTGGTGCTGGAAAAGCATATAATACTTGTAGGCGATGTTTCCGATAGAGGAAAACACCTCCAGGGCCATGGTTCGGTCCTTATAGGAGCCAAAACCATCGATTATATCGTGGTCATCGTATATGTTGACACTAGGGATCTGGGCCATGGCCAAAGGAAACATGGTTTGCAACGTCGAGCCTTGCTTTCCTCTCCAGAAACCTTTGCCGAACCACTCAAGGTAAGACTTTAAGTAGAAGCCCTCGAGGTCTTCGAGCATTTCCGGGGTGGCCTTGACTTCTCTTTTCAGATGAGCCGTGTGCAACTCGAGCCAGGGCTGCAACGTTTTACAGTGCAATTTGATGGCATCGTTATAGATCTGATCTCCACCGCCTAACATGACGTGGTAATGCTGGGTCGTGGCATGTTTGCGCAAAACATCAAGCCATAGAGACAGTTTGAAGGCCGACGTATCTGTGGCCAACGAGAAGCCGTTGCAAGAAAACGACATGACATTCATTGACTGGTGTTTTGCGGGGATGAAGAATTGGTGTGCTTCATTGAAGGTGCCGTTGACGGAATACCGGACTTTCTGTTCAAAGGGTGCAAGGACCAAGTTGACATTGAATCTCCAAAACTGGAGTTTTGTTTTAGTTTGATGGAAAAGAACCCCAGGGAATTCCCCACTTTGGGGCCCACTTTGAAGGTTTTCCGAAGCGTTTTCGGACCCACTACCACCAACACTGCCACGCGATGCAGCTCCAATTTTATAAGAGATACTTGGTGTACCACCTTCGGTCACCAACAAGATGGAAGCTCTATAGGAATCGGTTCCGTTTTCCAACGTGCCGCATAGCCTGAGAATTGGGCCACAGTGCACATCAATACCACCAATTTTTTCTGATTTGGGGCATTTTTCAGGAACTTGGGCGTTCAATTGCTTGGTGTTCAATGCAACAAAGTCATCGATGGGGATCGGAGCAAACCAGTCTGCGGTCATAGTGGAACAATGGGGAAATTAAGTGATGCAACAAGCGAGTGTACAATGTTGGTGCCAGGATCAATGCTTCTGGGAAAGAAGAATTGGTCGAAACGATAATGGTATTTCTTCAAGGTTATTGTTTCAAAGATAAACAAAAGGTGAAATGCTTGAAAATTTCACTACCAACAAATCTTTGGGATGTCTTGATGAAAATCCAGCCCGTAAAAGTGCTCCCGATGGTCAGAACCTGCATCACTGCATCGCTCGCGTATGTAGCAATCAAGCTTTTGAGATGAATCTAAAAAAAGCTCTGGTGCGCATTGGCGCATGCGGCCCTCAACGGAATTCGTGAACAATTACTCATATGAAAGACACGCTTGTAATTGCACGAGAGGCGATTTTTTAATATTTCAGGACGTGTAAGAATCAAAAGCGTCTAAATGACCACTACAAAATGCAATACATGAGCCCACTGTCTATGGAGAAAAGTGTTCGGGCAATTCCGGCAATTCTGTGAGCAACTTTTGAGTTTTGGGTACGCACAGCGGCCAGAATATGCCCGAATAGTTAAAATGGACAAGTGTATAAAGGTCGGCGTACTGGAGCCATGACTTTATTGTGGATGACAATTTGGGGAAGAGTGATTACGTTGTTTTGCTAGGGAATAGACCATGTCCTTATTACAATAGCAAGGATTTTTTAGGGTGAATCCACAGGAAGCAGTTGTAGGTTAAATTACAAGAAGTGATTCAGTAAAGAGTCTGATTTTTTAATTGCTGGTTGTGATTTGATGAAGTTTGATGGTTTAAATCTAAGGCTTACCTCTCCGGTGGAAACCCCTTCAACACGCAGTTTCAAGACCTCGGCTTGAAAACTTTCCCAGAAGTGTGGCGGGATGTGAATTTGGAAATATAAAATTACATAAATTCTGAAAAAGGAGACTCTAAACTTTTCGCTAGTCTATTCAGAGAGTTCGGAGCATTGTTTGATGGTATCCCAGAGTGATAGCTTATTTGAGACGCAGCTGGAGGCAGTGCCAGATGGGTAAACTGTGGGATTTATATTTCTTTGGACGAGATTTTGTTTTTTATCGAAGAAAAGTTCATGTTTGATGATGCCGTATTTATAGCTTTGACCTAAGTATTTTTGTGTGTGCTTTCAATTGCTCCAATAGACTTTCGTGCGTGTTGACTAGGCCGAAGAGATTTTGCCAGCTTTCAAATTTAAAGAAAAGAGAAGAAGAGAGAAAAGGAAAAAAAAAATAGAGGGAAAGGGGATTCTTTTCATATCTTGACAATACTTAGACATGGTGAAAATTGATAATTCCAACAAAATTAATCAAAGTGTTTAACAAAAAGTGAGTGAGCACGTTAGAAAAACAAAAACTTAAGAACACCCTTCTAATACCCAGTATGAGCACACTGGCGTCTTTCACAACCTCGTTGTGAGATTTCCCATTTACGAT
The DNA here is from genome assembly GCA_030572615.1 of Metschnikowia lachancei. Classification (NCBI taxonomy): domain Eukaryota; kingdom Fungi; phylum Ascomycota; class Pichiomycetes; order Serinales; family Metschnikowiaceae; genus Metschnikowia; species Metschnikowia lachancei. The sequence goes on from JAJMAK010000070.1 coordinate 22,022, forward strand.
ATTTACGAGCAACCCCATTGTTAAGCTGGTCCTCTGGGCAAGAAAGTTTCCATAAAACATTTTATTGCCAAAAAGAAAGAACATCCTCTTCTGGAACTCTGGCGATATTGATGAGGGGGAATTTTGGAAGGAACAGACAAAAGTGAGAATGGATCCATCTACGTGTGCTCAAGAATAGTTTTGAGGCATATTTACCTTTCCCCAACTAATACAGAGTCTAGTTGGCCGATGGCTAAAGTTACATCTTTGATGATTGAATCCCCGCACATATGGTGGTGTGGTGGTTCTAGCCTAAAGCCCGAAAGGGCTAGGGAGGAGAAAACCCCTAAACGTTTATCACTGTCTTCCCAAAAAACAGATATTATTATATTGAAATAACCGAATCAAATCACTTTTTAAGCTCAAAATATACCATGTCAAAGCTGTTTAGGTAACCTACTGGGTCACATGTAATACCTGTTTCGAGGAATAAACTTGATCTCGGACAACAATACGTGGAACCACTTTTGAAAAAAGAACCTGAATAGTCCGAAAAAGATAAAACAGCCAGTTCTTAAAATAGTTCACTGTGTCTTCGCATCTTCGCTTTCCTTTATGTTCTTTTTTTTTTGGCAAAACACACTGATTCTAAACTTAGTAAAATTAAAAAGTATTAGCGTCGCGAACATGGCAACACTATTACGTCGGTGTTGACTAGGATTACCATGAATGCAGGACACGATATAGATTATCCTGCAAATAACACAACATACAGTACGAGGAACTCAGCTGCAACAATTCACACGAGCTGTATAAAACCAAGAGAATTAAAAGTACTGAGTTGGTAAAGTCTTGCAAATCTCTTTAAGGCCCGATCAGAAGAAAATTTACCCGGAGTCTGGGTTTCTTTGGTATTTTCTTGAACCTTTGAATCGTGTGTCTTTCGCCGAGTATACTATGGCAGGCGATCTTCACTGCTAAGCAGTGCTAACCTAAGAGGTAGTTCGGTGTCAGGGCCCATAAGTTGTTGTCGAAACCTTTTATTTGCTTACTACATGGGATTCAGCCTCAGGCACCAACTCAGCGGTACTATTTGGTTTCTGCGTAATTTCGTGAATAACTTAATTGTAGAAAAAGTTCCCTTTAAGTAATGAAACTATATTCTAGCTGACGATAACCCAGTGGGGTTCAAATCATTTTGAAAAAGCAACTAATTCTTGCACTCTAATCCTTATTGGATTATTTGCAGGATAATTTATCCGGAGTCCGTGTTTCTTGCAAAAAAAAAAAAAAAAAAAAAAAAAAAAAAAAAAAGGCCGGCCTCCTGAATGGCAATCCCTGTCAACACCAACTATACAAGAATTTCCCGTAATCGAATATTGCTAGGGCCAGCCCTGTACGGCAATAGTGCACATGATGCCCCATCCATGCACAACAAAGTCGCGTGATAAGATAACATGGCGCCACCACGTGGCAGGCAGATTGGATCATTTCTGAGTTGGGGTGCTTAAGTTTACAATACGTGTTATTTTCGGCGACACCAAATAAAATTACAACAGAGCAATACGGCGAACTAAGAAAGAACGGCGAAGTGAGGCATTTTTTTTCTGCTTGGGGTGGTCTGCGACTCCGCGCAACGACGGGCGAGCAAGCAACGGAAAGCTGTGGGCGCAATTTCTTGCCCAACAATAAAACCAGTGAGATATTTTGGCCATGTTATACACGGAAGCGCAAATGTAGTGTTGTCATTGAAAGGTAGAGGGATTTTTTGATACTGGGTTCTGATATTTGGTTATTGATATTTGGTTATTGATATTTGGTTATTGATATTTGGTTATTGATATTTGGTTATTGATACTTTGATGATTGATACTTTGATGATTTGACCAAAACAGGCCCGTGTGACGTCTACGGACTAATGGAGTTGTCGAGGAGCAATACGCCAATACTATGATGCAATGGGGTATTTTATTTTACACCAGAGAACAGAATCACACGAATTCATTTTATCAGTAAAACGACAAAATCCTGAGACAACAGAAAAGAGGAAAAAAAAAAAAGTTGGCTTGGCCATTTTTTTCATTACCCATTTATTCCAAAGTCGTACGCTACCTTCTGCACCACACGTCATAGGCCAAGCGAGATTTTGGCTGTGCGAGATTTTGGCGGTGTGCGAGATTTTGGCTGTGCGAGATTTTGGCTGTGCGAGATTTTAGCTGTGGGCGAGATTTTGGCTGTGGGCGAGATTATGCCTCGGAAACACAACGAAATCAACCCACAGACTCCAGACTCCAGGCCTGTAATCCCACAATCTTTGTTATACACGCCAAAAAGAAGCAAAAAAGACGGCGAAAAGCCTTTTATAGCGTCCACTGATTATTATTTATTGTTCCGCACACCTATCTGGCCATTCACTGCCATGGCGCGGCGCCAGATTCGGACTTGATGCAGCGCTTCCTTCTCAAGCCGCATTTTCCGCCCACAATAAAGCCGTAAATTGCACCTTCACACAGAAAATCCGTAAACAATAAATTCAAACATTTTAACACAAAATCAGAAATATAAGAAATAGAAATACACAAACACACAAATATAAGAAATAGAAACACACAACCACAACCACAACCACAACCACAACCACAACCACAAACACGCTCGCAATTAATGATTGCAATCCTTCTCGAGTCTCCTACAGGCCACACCCATTCACATACGCATTTTCTGCTTCCCCTTGCGGCGGGGCTGTGCCTAATCCGGCACGGACATCAAGCTCAGAGATTACCTTCCTCGTGGGGTACTTTCGTATGCAGAATGCCCAGAATCTTCAAACGAAATCCCGTCATGTACCCAGCATGATCCAGGCCCATGTCGAGGCATTTTATATAATATTTTGTTGCTTCTCAGTTTTACCTTGTGATCTGGATTATCTATATCACGCCTTTTCCAGATTAGCCCCTGATTGTTGCACGTCTTTCCACACTTTCCATACTTTCCATACTTTCCATACTTTACACACTTTCCACACTTTACACCGTGCTATTTGCTCTGCTACAGTATATACTATATTTACTATATACGCGTGGCTGACCCACATACGCCCAATCCCCCCAAGTGTATTCAATTTCAGAAGAATCAACTTTTTTGAAACTGTCTCATTCTTTTTTGAAACTCTCTTATTCTTGCTGTGTTTTGATCACGTGGTTTCATTCCGCTTATATCTTGGCCCTACCCGACGCTGCCTACTGACTGGCTTACAGCATGACAACCGTGTCATCTATAACGTCACATCTTTCCTACACCAGAAGAGTTTCGTTCAATAATCTCCAACACGATGATCATGAAGCAGCTGCTCCACCTGACGTCACGAGGCTCCACTCGTACTCCATGCTGCCCAAGGAAACTGTCCCGAAATCGGTCGATGCAGACCTCTCCAAGCTTTTCAACAACTACTCACTTTCTTCGCCTGCTCCTTCCACCAAACGCAAACGGTTGAAGCTTCCTGATCCACCGTCAAAACTGATATTAAAAAATAAGCTCTCCACCGAGCAACTTCGCCTGAATGTGGCCCATGCCATTGAGTTTGGCGCCTCCTTCAATAAAGAACTCAATGATTTAGTAAACCATCCTCCTGAATCCGTTCCTCGTCTGGAACTCGCCAAGATTATTGGAGGCGATCCTTCTCAGTTGTACTCGGAACCGTTTGCCGCTGACTCTGATGATAACTCGTCCCCTCTTGCCTCCCCTCTAGCGTCTTCCCATGGGCCTTCAAACGAGAGAAGAAAACTGTATTCATCCATGACCAACGAAGAGTTGATGGCACTAGACCCACAATTTTCAAAGCCCAATACTTCAAACTTAAAAGACTTCAAATTTGACGCTGTAGGCCCTGTTTACGGCACACAGCGCAAAAACTCCGTTCCTGGAATCCTGCTATCACCCCCTGTAAAGGCAAAACAAGTGCTTTATCCTTCTCTGAATGAAAACAACTACCAAAGCGTGGCTTTTACTGTCAAACACAAAGATTTTGACCACAAGCACGCGTATCCACGCACGCTTCTCACGGTAATCTCCGGAAGAAAACATACCTGGAACGTGTTAGACTGGCTCCTTCTTACCGATGAACTGTTGAAGGAAACCCCGGGCTTTCTTCAGAATGGAGACCATTTAGTGGTGGCTGCCTTGGTTCCGCTTAAATTTTTGCAGGCTGAAAATAAGAGTAACCCAAGAAAAAAGCATACACCCGAAAAGAAGGTTCAGCAAAAGTGTGAGAACATTCTAGAGTATGTTCTTAATAACTTGCCGGATCCAGAACTCCGTCTTAAGATCACTGTAGAGTTGGTCATCGATGTACCAGAGCCAGACCCCATGACTCTATCGTCGGGCCCACCCAAAAAAGTCCAAACAGGTACTAAATTCATGATGCTGCATCTTTTCAAACAATACCAGCCGACATTGGTGGTTGTGGGAAACAAATCCACCAGTCTCAACTTCCAATACCCTAGACGAATGAGCCGAGGCACAAGTTCGGCAACCACACTGCGCTCTTCAATCTCGCCCACCACTGTGGGCATTGGAAAGCAAACAGATTCGGAAATTGAGCATTATTTGATCAAGCTTTCGTCATACTTGATCCGATACTCCACGGTTCCTGTGATTATGGTGGGAAACTGCACGATTTTCCATAGGAAACCAGCAACCAAGGTGCTACCAAGTGTCACCTTCACGGACCTGGAATCTAGACAGAGAGGCATTCTCGAATACTCTTCGGGTGTATACCGCCACAACTCAATTGGGTCTGATGTGTCGATTGAGTCGTTCAGTGGCGAGCAGCTAAATGAAGACGAGTCGGACTCTGGAAGTCCCAGCTCGAACCCCCTGAGACGTCCGTCAGACCCCCTGGAAAACTCGTCGGATCCGTTAACACGCCTGGAGGATCCGCTGAGACCCCCCTCAGATCAACCCTCAGATCAGTCGCGACGCCCCTCGGACCCGTTTGCGGCAATGCTACTGGATATATCCAAGAACTCTCTCTGGGATCTGAGAAATTACCTCGAACTGATCATCGCCGATAAGCTACCTGCACATTTTGCTGACAACAAAGTCCACCAGGCTTACATCAGCACGGAACAGGGTCGCCAGAGCATGCTTCTGAAGACCAACTCACTTGGTGCAACAGGAAAGGCGTATAAAGTCAAGAGTTTAATCTCATACGACGAAGAGGACGAGAAGAAGAACGAGAAAATGATTAACCAAAAGAAACTTAAGAAGTCCATCTCCAGAAACTCTGCGGGTAGTTCTGTTCTGGGAGCTGTGGAAGTGACGTCCGGGAAGAAGAAAAAAAGGTCTTTTCTACAGAAACTCGGGTTGAAGAAGTGATGCTCATCGATCTCCTGTTTTCCTTATATGACCCGTTTTGATAGAATTAATAATAAACTTTGAGGGGATTTATAATCTTGTCCGCTTCATCGGTCCTTAATATATACATCATTGGATATTTCCATATTTGGTAGGAGATCGCGGTGCGGCCTAGACAAACATGCGCACTGCACCTTCTATAACATCAACTACTTTCCATCCTAGACTTGACCCCATGACAATTCTGCCAAGTACTTCCTCTTCGGCCTCTACGGCCCCAAATATGGAATCTCCACCCAATTCAGTGGCGGAATCTGCGTTTTCCGCAAAAAATTCTCCGCAAAATGACGAATCTACGTCGCTATTGGCTTCCACCACCCAAAATCAGCCTTCACCACCCAACACCGACAAAAACCTCGTGAAAATTGAAGTTGGCGGTGGTCTGGCGACCAAGAAAAGAAAGGCAAATGTTGTTGTGCAATCTCGCTTGAAGCCTACCAAGTTTACCTACGATTCCATCATCACCGAGCCAGTTGTCACGGGCCAAAATTCCGTTAAGCATCACACCTTCTTCCACTATGATGATGTGCCCTTGAATAGAAGAGGATACAAGTATAGGATATGTAAACCGAACCTGGCGTTCACTGCCACGCAGTATCTGACCACCGAGTTGCCGCCCTATCATGTAAGAGCAAGTTATTTCGATAAAAGTCAAGGTGTGGGGTGTTCCAACGATATGTTATCCATCACCACGCAAAATGGGTGGCTTTCTGCTCGATGCAACGTTGCTATGCGTGAAGGAAATCACTATTTCGAGTACGACATCATAAACGCAAACAACTCCGACGATAAGGCCCATGTTCGAGTGGGAATTGGTCGGAAAGAGCTGGCCCTAGATGCCCCTGTAGGGTTTGACGGGTATGGCTACGGACTTCGCGATTTGAACGGTCAGAAAGTCACCTTGAGTCGGCCCCAGGAGTTCATGTCCGAGGGGTTTCTGTCGGGGGATACGATTGGATTTTTGGTGGAGCTTCCGCTGCTTGACCGGCACCGGAACGGCAACTTGGAATTCATGAAAGAGTTCCGCAACAAGCACCCCAAGAAAGCAAAACCCACCCAGGCATCCAAAGAAGAGGAAGAAGAGGAGAAGAAATTCAACGCCTTCAGCAATATTCACCGGGATCAGATTGCCATCAAGTACAAAAACGGCCTCTTTTTTGAGCAGTTCGAGTATACCAGAACAAAACAAATGGACCACTTGCTCAACCCCGTGACAGTGTTTGGTGAGACCGCCGTTCTTGAACGTAACGCTGACGCTCAGCCTACAATTCCCACCATTCCTGACTCTCGAATTGTCGTGTACAAAAACGGAAAGTGTGTGGGGGAGATGTTCAATGGCGTTTACTCGTTCCTTCCCTTGGACCTCGCCGACGAGTCGGCCGGAACCGATGCCAACACAAAGCAGCAACAAAACCCCTCTTATCGCAATACGGATGACGGATCCTTGGGATATTATCCCATGATGTCGGTATTTCTGAACGGTGTAGTGAAAATCAACGCCGGGCCTGATTTCAAGCATCCTGTACCTGAAGGGGCTAGGCCTCTTTGTGAGCGATACGATGAGAGTGTTGTGGAGGAATGGCTCTGGGACTTGATTGACGAGGTGGAGGCGGACTATCTTGATAGTTTTGATTGAGGACTGCTGGGGTTTGATTTTTTGTCTATTTGCTTGCTTAAGAAGTGCTTGTGAATTACTGGTTGATAACTCATTTACATTGCAGATATTATCGAGGGCGTGGCGCTGACTCTTTCAATTGGCTTTGACGACAATTGGAACTTTACTGTGCATTATGTTACTCGTGGCACGCGGAGAACAACTGGATAACCATTATTCTTGTTATAGAGGGAATTTCTTCTGATCGTCTCTCCGGATGTCCGGCTTTGCGGAAAACTAAAACAAAAGTGCATGCAATATCAATGATCAAAACTTGCACATCTCAAAACAGCCTTGTCGTCAACTTATCAATTGCTTCAGTTATGTTGGTGACCATAGTTAACCCTGCGAGCTAACTCATGAAACATAAAGCTAACTTGATGGTGTTTTTACGGATCTTTCCTTAAATCACCATGAAATGGAGAATTTGAAGATCTCTAAGCTGGAATGATCTCAATTCCTCTGTGTGGAAGCTGTGATACTAGTAAGTAATGGTACTCGCTGACGTTGCTTACTCGCGAGTGGATTTTGTTCCGATGTCAATGACACCGGCCAATGGCTGGCTGCAGGTTTCGTTGGGACACACCTGGTTCTCCCGAGAAAATACACCCAAGCATTTGGTATGAAAAGACGTTGGACAGTCCTTGTTGCCACACTTTTTACCCATGGTAACAAAGTCACTACACACAAGACACTTCAAAAGTTTCCCCAGGGTATCGGAGGCAGAAAAGATGCCAAAACGGTCTTTTAAGTAGGTAGATAATTCCGCAAGACTCGTGGGCGAAAGAACCAAACGTTTCTGGTTGGTGAGATTAATCCAGCCGTCGTCAACGAGTCTTTGGATGAACATCTCCAGCTCACGCGCCTTGTGCTTGAGCACAGAAGCCACTTGTTGCTTGGCATTAGCATAGTGCAAGCCAAAAGCATAGCCATGGGCATTGATGATGTGATCAATCAACTGCTTGATGGCGTCGAGTTCTGGTGCAGTATAGGGTGTGCAAGCTTGAATGATTTCGTCGGTTTTCGTGTTAATGAACACGTACTGCTGTATGTCGGTCTCCTGGTCACGTATAGAGTCGATTTTGAAGTGCGCTCGGGCGATTTTTACATTGATTTCAGCAATATAGTCCCGTAATGTTTTCATTGGGCTGAGGGTTTCAATGCCAAAATGCTCGGCCAAGAGAACGAACTTTTCCACGAGATCATCGGCGCTTATACACTTAACACCCCTGATGAAGGTGAGAAGAACCCTATGGGCCTCTGAGTATTCGGAAGACATGAAAAAATACCAAGTAAAGAATGAAAATGGCTTGGTATTTGGTGTCTATTGGACCTGTTTCTGGTGGAGAATATCGCGTCCGGGCCCGAAAAGTCACGTGGCCATCGAGACGTGTCCGCGCTTTGGGTCCGTGGCCGCGCTTTGGTCCACGCTTTGGTCCGCGCTTTGGTCCGCGGTTTTGATCGTAGGTCGCACTCCTCAAAGTCCCTTGGGTGCAAAAACTGACCAGCACTAAACCTCGGGGTCACAAATATTTCTTGGGATTTTCTACTCCACCGCATCTAAAGGTAATGCTTAAACTAATCTTTTTTATTCTTCTCCTTCATTTGGGCTGGGCTCACGTCGAGCCTTGCAACCCAGCAAAACACGAAGGATGTATTGCTAGAAACAGGGCCCTCCATGGCCTGGTGACTGACCCACTCACAAGCTCAAGCGACTCGCTTGAATCTTCAAACACTTGTCCGCTCATATGTTTCCAGGAGAGTGGCACGACTTTTGGCATTATTCAACGCTATGATAACCCCCGGTTGGCCAGTTCGGAATATATCCTTTATGGCAAGGTAGAGGCAGATATCATGGGGTCTCCGGGCCGTGGTATCATCTCATCCTTCTACTTGCAAAGTGACGACTTGGACGAGATCGATATCGCCGAGGTGTTTGGCGATCGCGATAACGTGTACCAGACGAATTTCTTTGTTAAAGGCGACGTGGCTACTTATGGTGAAGGCAGTTACCACCTTATGCCTTCATCGTCTACAGAAAACTTCCATAGATACGGCGTGCGGTGGACAGAGCTGGAGATCGAGTGGACGATCGATGGAACTGTCGTTCGTCATAAGGAAGGGGGACTTCTTCCCTCGTCGCCCATGAAGGTCATTCTCAGTCTTTGGGTTGGGGGAGACGAAACAAACAACCCCGGCACGGTGGTTTGGGCCGGAGGTCCCACGGATTTCGATCAGCTTCCGTTCTACATGTATGCGAAAAATGTTTACGTGGAAAACTATTCCGGAGGCGATTACTACGTGTATGGAAAAGACCAGGCCGTGAGTATTGAGTATGATTGATATTCTGGGTTAACCTGGGTTTGTGCTACCATGTTAGCTGTTATTTTTTTTTCTTCTTTGGCGCATGGCAAATACTATGTTTCACATGTGTGTATTGAACTGATTTGCCGAATGGGAGATTTGCCGAGTGGATGTAATGGAGAAAGTTCCTATTGAGCGGAAAGAGAATCTTTAACGTGGACTTGGAAAAAATAGTGATCTGAAGTCTGCCATGCTTTAAGGGGCAAGATAGAGCTAAACTCGCCTTGAAAGATTAGAGGAGGAGTTGTTTATGAGCTCAAAGTTAGTATATTCGTCTTAGTAATACAAATTCTCTGCGAAATCGAGTCAAAAATTGCCACAGAACTTGTTTTTCTTAGAACGAGCTTTGGTGGATGGGTAGTATGTGAGCATACGGCTGTAAAGATGATTCCTTGAAGTTGTTGTAAAATAGAGGTATCGATTGGTTTAGGAAAACTTGTGGGAAAACTACTCATCTCCTTGAAGACATGAGCATTTTTTCTTTTAGTCGGAAAGAACGTTTAATATAACAAAACACGGGGATTTATTCAAAGTCATAAGTCTGTCTGTATATCCCAACACGTGAAATATTCAGTGAGAAGGATAATACATCAGTGTTATTTCCAAAATTCAAGCTTCTTCAGCCGGTCTGTCCTACATTTTATAATCTAACATACACGTTTAGCAGCTGGTATTGTTTTGGCTGGATCCACTAGTGCCAGAAACATTTGACGTTTTTAAAGCAACACTGGATCCCTTCCTTTTTCCGTACTTTCCATTGGTGCAAAAACTTACCAAGTTTGGAAAATTTTGTCCTTGTCGTCTTGTCCCAAGTGTGTTGGGGAGAATGTTCATAATATGGCCCGCAAAACTCCTAAACATATCCACGAATTACTTTTGCAATTAAGTCTGACAATGCTTCAAGATAACAAAGACAGATCTAAATGAAGAGGTTGTTCAAAAACCTTAACTCTCAAGAGATGTTCTTCAAGAGTTTGTGATGCATCTCTAGTCAGTACGTGGCAGATTGCCGTACTTAGACGTACGCCTTGAACCTGGCGTCCCATCATCCCATTGTGTGCTACTCTATTATACTTCAGGATTTGCACATCTCTTTTCGGTGGCTCACCTACTTCAGGACCTAGCTCCTCGACTTCAAGACCTTGCGCCTCGTTTCAGGTCCGTTTCACACTCAATCCTCTGATTAGTAATACTCTAGTCCACTTCAGGACCTTGCTTGTCTACTTCAGGAAAGTATCACATCGGAGCTTTCCGATGGTATGATACTCTGACCTACTTCAGGACTCCACAGGTCCAATTTAGGTTATCACGTGTCAACCCTTGCTGGATACGGTTCGTTTAAGTAGGCGAGTTCCACTTGACTCCTTCCGCTTTAGGAAATAATGCCTCAATCGTCAACATCTCAGGTTCGTCTACTATCTAGTCTCTTACAGAAGTCCCAGTCGCCTTCTTCGAAGGCTCATTCCGGGAAAATATAAATAGGCGCTCTTTCCACTAGGGGAAGATCTTTTTATATATCATCATTGAATACATTGAATATGCAATTGCAATCTAATAGAGCTTGCTGAGATAAAGATTGATTCTCGTCTGATAAATGTTGGTTCTTCTGTAATTCGAGAAAACTTCATCACGGCGCATGTGTTATGAATTTGTTCATTCAGTGTCTAGCCACTGATCGAGTTAATCATATTTTCCAGTCATAAGAAAGATTCCATTGTGTGGTTATAAGGCTACTTCGAAAATATGGAACACTATGATATGAATGTTGGGGTGTTGATTTGATGAGGCTTGCTGACTCGATTTCTGAATTTAGACAGCGATTGGGTTTTTCGACCATAGATGGGTTTTAGGGATATTTTTTCTACGGGGTTTTAGTAAGAAGTTACATAACTGATTTAGTAACCAAAGACAAAGTTAGCGAACTTGAAGGTGGTGGATTCTGGTATTGACAAGAAGCTATTGACAAGAAGCAAGAACAATTTCCTTCAAGCGAGCAAAGAATTGTGAATGTTTCGGAAATGAGATACAAGCACAACGAACAAAATCGCCCCATGGCTCTCCAAAATTGAGTAGCATCATGAGTCCACTGCCCTTCTGTATTTCCGAAAGATGAAATATTCCACTAGCCAAATGTCCCATTTTACACACCATCCTTATGCACGCCAACGACACCAATGACTCACCAATGAAACACACCTGGCTAACTCATCTACCCCTTAACTCCAAAAGTTCAATCAACACAAACTAAAGCATACAAATTCTCCAACACTTCCTGTGGCCCGGACAAATGACGTGTACACGGAAAAATGCCCATGAAGGTTTGCTCGAAAAACCGGTGCGCCTCTGCGCTCATGACGTAAGTGGTGCAGGAACAACATCAATCTTCGGCGAGAGCAAAGCAAAAGCGCAAAAAAAACCTAAGCCACGCCTTTTGGCATTTTCACCTAAACCGACTGATCATGGCTTGGAGAGAGAAATTCTGATTACCAAAGAAAAAACGCTCTTTTTAAACAAAAAAAGAGCAAAAAATTCCCGGTTTTGCCCCCTTTTTGTGCTTGTCGTTTTACCGCCTACGAGTATCTCACTCACTTCCTTCATATGCTCTTACAGATCTCCTTCCCGCTCGGACTTTGCGCAGCCGAATGAACGTGGTACTGCACACAAGGCCCGCGATCATAAAAAACCCTCTGGCCCTATTCACAGTTTGCTCTCGCCTACATAAAGATACCCAATCCCTAGGTACAGTTTTGGTGAAGTATAAAAACGTCCCACCTAAACACAAACAAACATACAATAAAATGACTGTTGAGGCGGTGAGCGCAATTGCTCTTGCAACAACAGATGAGGAGACTTTCAAAAACACCTCCAGCTTCTACCGCTCGTTGGGGTTTAAGTTGGTGAAGAACTACTCCGCAATGGCTTCGGCTGGATCCAACAACTATTTCCAAGGGTTCGCCACGGACTCAATCAAAGAATACTGGTTGGAGGCCTTTCCTTTGCAGAACGTTGATAACGCTGGAAACCTCATTCCTTTGCAGGAATTGCAATACTACACCGGCGACACCACTAGTGCCACGTGCCCCACCACCTTGATTAAGCTCCGGTTGTCTGGATCCACCCAGTACGTGGATGTCAAGCAAGACCTTAAGTTTTTCTCCACAAACCTCGATGCCATCAAGGCTGTCTTGGACAGTGAAAACGTCAAATACCTGACCCTGGCCGATGATGTTATCATTGCCTCAGACCCACTCGGCAACACCCTCCGTTTCTCCAATAAGATCTCACACTTCAACGACCAGAAGTTTTCTTCTCCAGAAGAGTACCTCTCGTTCAAGTCCGCTGAACTTATCAAGGCTTTAGAACAAGACCAGCCTTCGGCCGCAGTTACCGCCGATTCCACAAGTTTGTCGGAGCAAAAGAAGAAAAAGAAGATCGCCGTCATGACTTCAGGAGGTGACTCTCCAGGTATGAACCCGGCCGTCCGTGCTGTTGTTCGTTCTGGTATCTACTACGGATGCGACATGTTTGCTGTTTACGAAGGTTATGAAGGTTTGGTGCGTGGAGGAGACTTACTCAAAAAGATGGAATGGGGAGATGTGCGTGGCCTTCTTTCCCATGGTGGTACCGACATTGGTACCGCCAGATGTGCCGCCTTTAGAGAGCGGGCTGGCCGTTTGCAAGGTGCATACAATATGGTAGTCAATGGAATTGACGCTTTGGTTGTGTGTGGAGGAGACGGTTCATTGACCGGTGCCGACCTTTTCCGGGCTGAATGGCCTTCGTTGATCGAGGAGTTGGTCCTGACAAACAGATTGACCGCGGAGAGAGCTGAGCCTTACCGTCACTTGACCATTGTTGGTTTGGTTGGCTCTATTGATAACGACATGGCAGGTACCGATGCTACCATTGGTGCCTTTTCGTCCTTGGAACGTATCTCGGAAATGGTTGACTACATCGACGAGACCGCCGCCTCTCACTCCCGTGCTTTCGTTGTGGAAGTCATGGGCCGTCACTGTGGCTGGTTGGGCTTGATGTCTGGCTTGTCCACTGGCGCAGACTATATTTTCATCCCAGAAAGACCTCCTAAACACGGTAAGTGGCAGGATGAGTTGAAGGCCATCTGTTCGCGTCATAGAGGTTACGGAAAGAGAAACACCACTGTGATTGTTGCTGAAGGTGCCGTGGATGATGAGTTGAACCCCATCTCTTCTGAAACCGTCAAGAACGTCTTGGTTGAGTTGGGTCTTGACACCAGAATCACCACCTTGGGCCACGTCCAAAGAGGTGGTACTGCCGTCGCTTATGACCGTATGTTGAGTACTTTGCAAGGTGTGGAAGCCGTCAAGGCTGTGTTGGAAAGCACGCCTGATATCCCTTCCCCAGTGATTGGCATTGTCGAAAACGAAATCGTTCGTCAGCCTCTCGTAGACTCTGTCCGTCTTACCCAGCAAGTTGCTGAGGCAATTGAGGCCAAAGACTTTGACCGTGCTATGAGTTTACGTGACTCTACTTTCGCTGAAGCTTACGAGAACTTCTTGTACACCGCTGCATACGATGATGACTCCAAGCTCTTGCCCGAAAACGAACGTTTGAACATTGGTATTGTGCATGTTGGTGCCTCGCTGTCCGCATTGAATGCTACTACGAGAGCTGCAGCTTTGTACTGTTTGGCCAAGGGACACAAGCTTTTTGCTATCCAGAACGGTTTTTCTGGTTTGATTAGCGATGGAAATGTCAAGGAGTTGTCCTGGTTAGATGTCGACGGATGGCACAACAAGGGTGGTTCTGAAATAGGAACCAACAGATCTTTGCCCAGCGAAAACTTCGGTGACGTTGCTTACTATATGCAAAGACATAAATTCAACGGTCTTTTGATTGTTGGAGGCTTTGAAGCGTTTACTGCTTTGCACCAGTTGGATGCGGAGAAAAAGAGATACCCAATTTTCAACATTCCAAAGGTTGTCATTCCTGCTACCGTGTCTAACAATGTTCCTGGAACAGAATACTCCTTGGGCTCCGACACCTGTTTGAACCAATTGGTCGACTACTGTGATGCTATTAAACAATCTGCCTCGGCCACAAGACGTAGAGTCTTCGTTGTCGAGGTACAAGGTGGAAACAGTGGTTATGTCGCATGTTACGCTGGCCTTGTTACTGGAGCTATCGCCGTTTACACACCTGAGCAAAAGGTGGACCTCAAGAGCATTCGTGAGGACATCGATCTTCTATTCGATGTCTTTGAGGGAGACCGTGGTGAAGAAAACAACGGTAAAATTCTTATCAGAAACGAGCATGCTTCTCCAGTATACACCACGGAATTGTTGTCGGACATCTTCCGCGAGGCCGCAGAATCACGTTTCGAAACCAGAACTGCTATTCCAGGACACGTGCAACAAGGTTTCACACCCAGCTCCATGGATAGAGTATATGCCGCGCGTTTTGCTGTCCAATCTGTGAAGTATATTGAGGACTGGAGCCGCCGTGTGTTTGCCTCGGTTCATCACAACTCAATCCACCACACCATCAACAATATTAAGATGATTGAGTTGATGAGAAGGGAAGAAGAATCATCTGTTGTTATTGGTATTCAAGGAGCACAACTTAAATTCTCAGACATTAACACCCTTTACAAGGAGGATACCAATGTGGAATTGAGAAAGGGACACACTATTCATTGGAACAATCTCTCAGAAGTTGGAGACATGTTGAGCGGCCGGTTGGGATTGAGAGAGCGTCGTCAACGCTGAGATCAACCAGTTCAAAGAAGGATGTGGAAATATTTTAAATAGATAACTTTAAACCAAATAGATAATCGATGATTTTTTTTTTCAACACAGGTCTGGGGCCAAGAAAAATTCTAACAAACGAGGAAACCAACAGGCATAAAGAGACCCCCGTCGAAAGAAGGATATCGCTTTTCATTTGAGAATAGTTCCTAACCGTATATCCTTTATAGTATCTATATCATAATTTCAGGCATGTAGAACGGGGTAACGGCATCAAAAGGGGAAACCAAGAATTTTGGTGAATTACATTGCGGTACTTTTTTCCTGAAAAGTCGCCAAAGAGGCCGCTGAGCCTTAAAACAAGCGCTATACTTTGCTGGAGTACCGTTCATGGAGGAACAAAATCTTAATAATGAAATAAAGAACAAAAAAAGCAGGAATAGAAAAAAAAAAGCGGAATTTGGCTATGGAACATACTCCAATAGGGTTCTGGAGTTAAGGCCCCTTTCGTCGATTTACGTGCCCCTTTTTTGAAGGAGCATGCAACTTTGGGTTGGGATCCGCGACATTTACTTAACTCGCGGAGCATTCACAGGAAAGCGCAGCATATCGCTGCAAGTTCGGAAGAGCGCATGTCAGCGTGAATATCATCCAGCTGCACATTGATGCGGCTATTTTCAGGGCGAGTATCGCCCGTGCATGATTTCACCTTCGTAAAGCTCTACGGAAATCGCCGAAGAAATACCAAAAAGGCAACCCAGTATTCTTCGGGTCCGTTCCATGTATGAGAAAATCAATCACAGCACGAAATCCGGCTTGAACGTACGCTGCATGAGCTGAATCTTGTCTTTACAATTATAATAATAGTTATGTGTATCATATTTCCGCTCTATGAACAAGAGTTCGGGTTCGTTTAACCACAGGGGATGTGATTTCATTGATATTTCCACAAGCTATATCACTGGGAGGTTTATGGACTAACATTTTTCGATCTGCGATGGATAGAGTCTTTTTTTAGAAAGAAATTGTATTCAGAATTCAAACGCCTTTCTTAGATCTGTCACTGGGAAAGGATCCAAGTGGGGACTGTGTGTGGACTGTGGAGGTTCTGAAAGCTTCAAATACACGGTTAAGGAAAGCAGCGGTTGATATCCGCACTCGAAATTGGCGTTCATCTAGACTTCTGATGTGTTCCGAAGGTTTTCTGCTCTATTAACACATATAAGTCAGAATTCAATGGGTATATTGATACGCCTGTGACATGTAAATGACCATCTAAATTCCATGGAACCCACCTGAATGTGTGATGTAATGATAAGTGTTTCGTTCTTTGGGTTTTTCACTTTGTGTTTTCTGAATGTCTTGAAATTTAGTTTCACTGTCTTTGGGCCACCGGCGACTCTTCCCAAATGAGTCCAATAATGACGTAGACATGTAAACCCAAACTACAACAAGGAGTTACCTTTCTTAGATATAAGTCTGTGTTGGGTGACAAAATTAACCAAAGGCTTTCTCTCTTTGGCATAAATATTAGATCTTTTGCTCTTACAAGAACTGACAGCGGTATATTTTGTTACTGGCGACGCAGGACTTTTCTAGTTGCCCTCTTATTTTTTTTTTTTTTGTTTGAAATGCAGGTTTATATTTCGTTACATTGGCAAGACTAAACACCTTCATGCATAACATACCAGTGCTTCACCACCACCTAGTAAGCCTAAAATCAATCAAGACTACAGAATTCAAGTAGCCCCGACTTCTTAGATCAAGGCACTTTCCTATTATTTCAGACGTGCCGACGGTTTATGGCTTATGACCTTTCAATCCAACGAAGTCTCTTGACCGTCGCCAGCCATTGGGGCGGCATTGGTGAATGTTTCACATGGACGCGTGCTGACTGTCTGCGGATGCTTGCCGAAACGAATGAACGAGGTATGTATACGCGGAATTGCAGTGGTGTCGTTTGCGATGGAGTGCAATAAGTGTTGGGAAAGTCTTAATTGGTTGGAAATTTTAAGATCTGTGCAGCGCTAGTTGATAGTTCGCGTTCGCACCGCCCAGCGCATTCTGTAAAGACTATCATTGTATATATTATTTCCGATGAGACTCGGGTCGTAATATGTACCTGCATATGACAGTCCTGCACACCCAGTCTAGAAAGAGACATTATGTTGTGCAGATGCGTTCCAAAGTGCGGATTCTCGCTCCTGTGCACACCCTCGCAAGAAGTTTCCCATGTATGTTAATATCGTCGATGTTTCTGTTCCGCCGATCATATGATTCACTTGCATGCTACGTATTCTTGAAAAGCGGAAGTAGAAACAATAAGGATTTAGACTCCAACAATAACACGGCCGACAGAAGCTGTGCCTAATTGCTGGGCTGGTTCAACCCCTCTCAATGATGTTTTGTCCTGACCAATGCGCAGGACGTTTAATGCTCATACATATATTACCTGTCTTGGCTTATCCCGGGAATCTCATGTTCTGCATCCAGTCGCCGGGTAGGAGCCTTAGCCTTAGTTTAAGCGGCTACTCCAGTCTTCCAAAACACTAAATTCCCGCTAGAACAACCAGCAAAAAAAAAAAAAAAATTACAAATACAAACATAAATACAAATACAGATAACCAAAAATTTCACAAAGAAAAAGTCCTTTTTCTTCTATTAATATCCCCCCAATGTGCTTTACCACCCATTGTTCATGTCCGCGCCTGCTTTTGGGGGCACATTGTTATACTAATGAGCCTTTGAGGCTATGGCCACAACGTCCATTGTCAAAGGCTCGAAGACATCCAGGCCCACCTGCACATATTATAGGCCGTAGATTTTTGCCTATTCCTATGTTGCTGCAGGAGCAATGCATGGTGCGGGCTCGAAGTACAGCGCTAGAGTACTACATGGCGGGTGTGTAGTGTGCCAAAAAAAAAGTCCGTTCTCAAATCCGTTATGTCTTATAATGCTCTCGCACAAGTGACTTCTTTGTCAACCTGTTTTTGCGGAGTTTTCAACCCAACTTTTTTATTCCACAATCAACTCACTGTCTTATTACCGATTTCACCTCTCCTACTCTCTACACGGGGCCTTCTCACTAGCAACTTTTCCCGAGTCCTCCCAGTCGTCCCCCAGACTAGTGAGCAATCATCGAAAACACTCCATCGACACGGAAAGTGAACTAAAATACCAAGAAGCTGGACTTCTTTAGACCTTCACAGACATTTTTCTTTCTTACGGCATTCACAAAATTGCTGCCGAGATCGGCACTAGCTTTACACATACATTGATTTCGTGACTGAGTTTTTTTTTTTCTTCTCTTCTTTTTGTGGACCATTTGCCGCCGACAATAACCTCATGAAAGCATGACCCCAACAAACTTGCGAAATCAGGACCCGCCCGTTAAGAAGAATGCCTTCGTTCACAAACTATACAGCATGCTCAACGAGGAGCGTATTTCCCATTTAATATGGTGGTCTGGGAATCCCGCCGGCCTGACTTTTTCCCTATACCCAGGCAAAGAGTTTGCTCATGCCTTGAGCAATTATTTTAAACACGGTAATGTTGCCAGTTTTGTCAGACAGCTACATATGTACGGTTTCCATAAGGTCAGTGATCCCCAGCCTGGAAATGGCGACCAGGCGCCTCTTGTGTGGGAGTTCCGCCATTCCTCAGGCAAGTTCCGAAAAGGCGACGAGTCATCTTTGGCGCACATCAAGCGAAGACTGCAAACAAATCCCCAACGAAACTCCTTGGTAGAAGCAAATCTGGTGGCTTCTCTGGCATCATCTTCACAACAGAACGGTTTTCTTGGGCACCCGCCACCGCCTCCGCCAGGTCTCGAAGGACTGCCCTACGGGTACACCCAGTTCCAGCCTTTTTTTCCTCCTCAAAATTCTTCGCAGTCGCCGCAACAACCATACTCAGCTCCGCCTCCGCCTCCACCGCCACCACATCATCTGTCAACAAGCCATCTTCCGCCACGAAACCCGCACTTGCCAAACACACATAACGCACCAAATGTTTCATACCCTAGCCCGTTGTACTTTTCTCCACAGGGGGTCCCCATATACCCGCAATTGATCAACCCACATTATGTTTCTGGACCTGCTCCCGGACCCATACCCGCACCAGAAACGCCACTTCATTACACATCTCGCAACGGTTCTATCCCTGCTCCATACATATTGAACCCACAATTTCTGCCTTCAGCAATGGTGTCTCCGGTAAATACAATGCATACGCTGCCAATAGGGTATCCTCCCGTGGCACTGCCACATCCTGTCCCATACCAAATCGCTCTGGTAGAGAACCCCGCAGCTCATCCTCCTCTGGGATATGGTGTAGCATCTGGGTTTGAAATTCATGGGGACAAAAAAAAATCGAACAATCAAGTTCCGGAGTTTTCTCCTAATAGTCAGCATTCCGCTCCATATACTGGCATCAAAGAACAACCGGTATCATTTAAACCCACGGAACGGGCCGCTGCGATGGCCTCGTCTTTTTCCCGCCCATCGTCTGTGCCTTTGCTGCGCCCATCGTCCACGCGACGTGGCACGTCCCCAGAATTATCTTCAAAACCAGGAACTCCACTGGAGGAAAATCCCAAGAATGTTCCAGGAAATGGTTCGGTTAATGGCTCGACCGCCAGCTCGGAAAATAGTGAAAAGCGAGATCTGGTAGAACCGCTCTTGCCCTTCCGCAAACCTTTCGATTCAACAATATCTCGGAGAAACAGAATACCCTCGTTGCTTTGCGACCCGCTTGCAACAGTCAGTAATACTAATGCTATTGACACTGTGTTGGAAACGAGCGGCACTGAAGAAAGTCGATTTCCCTTTCCACGCATGCCGTCATCCTTGGGTAGCATATCTTCATCGAAATTGGAGTCCTTCGCATATTCTCGAGACCGTCAGTCACCAGTGTCTCTGATAAATTCCCGTTCCCATTCGTCATCTTTATTGAACCCGGACAGCTCCCGCTCATCTTCGGCTTCTCAGGCGGAGTCTGATCACATGCGGAAGGTGGTGCTAAGCGCCAATAATGGGAAATCAGCTATTGATAGGATCCGCCCCTCGCTTGTGGAAATGCATTCAGCCCGGCCACCGCCCTCATCCCCGATGATGCAAAGCATGGAATCAATGAGGTCGCCCTCGTCGTCGGTGTTTTCGAACCACTCCTCCATTTCCTCTGTTTCGTCGGGACGTTACCTGTCGTTTGGTTCCATTTCCCACTTGGCGCCGCCCATAAGCTTTGAGTGTGTGAGCCCACATGCAGAGATACCCGCCCCAATGCACATGTCGCCTCTCCCAAGTTTGAGTGGTGCGTCCAGTGTTGGGACCGTAATCGAGGAACGGTCGAATCCTACCCCGGAGGTAAATCAGGATAAGGTAGACGAGCCCACGTCCAATTCTCAACTACCCAAAGTTGCGTTTTTGTTAGGATCGCCAAACGACAAGCACAAAAAACCTAAGCTAGATAAGTGAGATCCTATACATTAGATTTCATTGACACATGGAGCTTATAACCACCCGTATTTAGTCCCTGCGTCTATCGTGTCAGCACATTTTGGTGCCCAATTACTGTTGGATATCTCATACGTTTGGTCGGGACTCTCAAGAATCCCAAAAATCCCTTAATAGGAAGTATTTATCTACCTGTTCATAGCTAGCATGCATTCATTAATCATATATTGTCACACATTCCCCATCTTCTCGTTAAAAGAAAATTATAAATAAAGATCGTAGCTTAAAACGGTCTTCCCTTACCCTTCTTTCCAAATTGAGGCACCGTTTTCTTCTTCGCACTAATCTGCTTCATCTTCGACTCTTCTTCATCACTATCCGGAGCCAGAGCATCAGGTGGACTTGACTTGGACGCCTGTTTCTGTTTCTGTTTTTTCATGTCTTCCATAATTTTCAGCCTTGGACGATACTCACTCCGTTCCTTATTAACCAGGTACTTTTCTGACAAATTTTTCCGGTTATCTGAACGCATCTTATTCATCAACGCAGACATGGCCTTGGAACCTGTTCGCCCCTCCCTAGATGTATTCAAGTGTTGTTTCTTTGGTACATTCTCCGCGTTAAGAAAAGACCCAATTGTTTGTGTGCTTCTAGCATTCTCTTCTTTATCTAGTTCAGACAAACCGGCACCATTTGGGATGACGGGCAAATCTAGAAACAGGTCCTTTTCATCAGCGACACTTTTGGCTTCGCTGCCCAAGGATTCTTGACTGTTCGGTAGCCACTTCAACACATTGTTGTTATTTGCAGATATGGCAAGCTGGAACTGGAGTTGAAACGCTTCTTTCTCTTTAATTTCCTTGCGTCGGTTGACCTTTGACATTGTAAGCTGGTCCTGTGTGTGGGGTGGACAATTGTGTTAAAATTAACAGATGAGGTTACGCGATGAGTCGTGATAAATGTGCTACAGCTGTTGCACCAATGCTGTTGAGAAAAATGTCGCAATCTTCCAATAGGAGTGCATATATGTGAACCTCATCACAAACTATTGCTGTTTTTTAGATTTTGGTCTATCATAGGGCACCCTGTAAAACTCTCCTTATTTGTACTAAAAACATTGTCCTCATAATGACTCACTATTAAGAACATCATTTATAAGTAGAACTTAACATTTGCGCAGATATGTTCACTTGATTTTATATATGCCTACACATAGACTGTAATCTTTGCGACTCATCTTCTTGATTTTAAGTGCAGGTCACTTTACATGCTCGCGCTGCAAAGCATCTAAAAGGCACATGATTATAGGAAACAAGCCAATTTTCGATGAATCAGTTCACAAAAATGCCTGACAAGTTAAAAAAGAAACATGCAAAAAGGATGCGCAAGCCCGGAATCGAACCGGGGGCCCAACGATGGCAACGTTGGATTTTACCACTAAACCACTTGCGCAAAAGAAAGCTCCGCGACGGGGAATTGAACCCCGGTCCTCTGCGCGACAAGCAAAGATTCTAGCCACTAAACTATCACGGATTTCTTGTTGCATTTTGTATGCTGGCACTATGATGTGCGTTCCTAATGTTAGTCACGTATCACTATATACAGGGATTTCGCGACATTTATTCTTTCGAGTCATAAATTGAAATGAGAGGTCGGGGGAGCCGATTAACTTCATTATTCCGTACTCTATCCAGAAATGTTTTAAGGCCTATATTTGTATAGTTTTTGTGTCATTTTCAGCGGCGTCCTGTAAGACAATTTTTTCTTTAAAAAAATACTAACTATATGAATTTATAGTCAGCATTGGCAAATTCGGTTATGAATCACAAGAAATATGTGGTAAGTGTTAAAAGGTTTGCCCTGGACTACGTGTTTTGGACATTTTAATTTATTTTGGATAGCTTCGAAGTAGTGGCTACCAATTATAGGTAATGCCTATATTTATCTCTAAGTTCTACACAATATCTTGTTTGCTTTGATGTTTACTGACCTCGAACATGGCAGAATTTACCGCATTCTTCCTCGAAAATAACACTTTACTAGGAGTTCAAGGCAACGTATCAATGGCTGAATTAGTGACTTGGAGTCTTTTCAAGTGTGGAAAAGAAGAAATATAATAAACGTTCATAGATTTAAGAGAAAAGGGTTGGAAATTTACTCGGCCAAGGTTTTTCTTCATGGGTACCCCACTTGAGTCACCGGCCATTGTTCAAAACGGCTATTTTTGTTCTCATAAAAAAAAGAGACCCTAAGTCACACCGCAACTCTTTTGGTTTACTCCTCTGTTCTGAATTAAAAGTTTGTTAGCTTTCATAAAAACAACAACAGTTTTCAGTGCAGTTTTTCCAGATCGATTGTCTCACTTTTACTTCGGCTTACAAGAAGTTTCCAAAAGATTTCTTAATCATCTTCCACTAAATGCTTATTGATATTCAACTTGTGACTCCTATCTGATCAGTACAGACCCCTGTAAAGACTCAAGAAGAACAATTAGTGGAATTCCATGATGAGAAGCTTCGAGGATCTTAGAGAGAATGTGGTGATTTTACCCAAGACTGGGGATAAACTGTTTACCAGACTTGCCACCTAAAAGGATTGTGGAAACTTAGCGACTCTGTCTCATGCAAAACCACATCCTTCCCATCATTCTAAGATAAAATATATCAAGTGACGATAAGCTTCTTTGCTACTTCTGTTTCACATCTTACTGAGGAGCTAATTCAACAGCGAATTTGGAGTCACCTGAAGCCACTCTAAAGTAAGGAAGTCACTCTTTGCCTTTATATATCAAATCAACAGTGTTATCACCCAGCCGTCTCCTCACCAGACCTCCAGCTGCGCTGTCGGACTGGCTATAGTACACCACCCTTTCTAATCCAGCACAGCCTACTCGGATTTCCATATGGCCTTTTAATTTGAATCTTAACATTCACCATTAAGGCTAGGTCCGAAGGCTGCCTTTCCCTAAGTTTTCCTCGGCACTTCATAAATTGCACCCACTCTTATAACCCAATATTACCTAAAGGATAATATTTGCACTTTTCAATCTATGACTTCCAACCAGCATACAATCCATACATCCAAAGTACCTAAGAGAACGGTTCGGCTCCTCTTTTAGGATAATACCTGGATACCTTTCCTGCTTTCAGCTTTCAAACTTGAAGATAGTCAAACTGAAGTACTTCACTCATTGCAGTAACCGTTGCTCCCAGGCTTTAACGACAAAGGGATACCAAAGGCAATTAGACTGATTTTTTCACAGCGAAACCACATGGGGGGACTCAAATTTCAGCCCCATTGCAATCAGACGACCGACACTCATTGGTTGGGTAGCAGATGGCTTTTTCAAAATGCATCAACAGTTCACTTGAGACATGGAACAGGGGGGGATTTCCTTTCTGAAACAATAATGCGCAAAAGAGACCGAAGGCATATTTACCGAAACATTGGGGTCCTTTATCAACTATACCGAATATGATGTGACAGATCTTGCAACGAAATAAATATATATACCTCACTAAAAGCGACAAAAAGTTCAATTTTTGGCCTGCAATTTTTACCTGAAAGTACACGACTTTTTCTCCTCTTCTCTTTTTCTTTCTCATTGCTTCAAAACTAGTCTCACTATGCAAAAACATTATGTGATTGATAAAGTATATGAGGCTATTAAAATACTACGACAACTAAAGACATCAAAAGAGAATACGCTTTTTTTATAAATCCAGTAGTCAGTTAGAACAAAAATAAAAACTCCAGTAAATTTACACTTCTGAAACTTTCTTGGACGTCTTTGTAAATACAAGACAGAAATTTCACCCTCTCCTTTACGGTTTTGCCTGCTCCATAATGAAGACAAATAAAAAAGACATGCATACAATGTGCATGTCTATACACGCAACGACGACTCAGATGCGCACTGCAAACGCATAAACTCGCTTCCGGGAATGTTGCCTGGCAATAGTACATTATCAAAATTACGCAAGATTGCTATTTCTTGACGTACTGGAGCCTAAATGACATGGCATAACTTTCCTGATTTTTTTATAAGAGAGGATGGCCATGAAAAAGTATCAAGCTTCGTCTGTAGTTCGTGTGCCTCAGTTTAGTTTTTTTTCGAAATTTCAGAGCGTTCTTGGACACCCGATACTGAGCCACATCCACGGTTTGGGTACTGTTTGCGCATACTCTTGAGGCTTTCTTGCGTCACCATGCAGCAACAAACCAAGAGCAAGTGCCGTATATGGTATATGCCATCTTGATATGCGCGACATACATCCGAGTCGTGTACCGCTGCTAATAATTCTAAAGAATGGAGCCAAGCAAGCATAGGGTACATGAAAAGCACTATCGGGCATTCAATAATATAGTAAAACTCATACCCATTTGTTATTGAGTATGTGATACCAAACGAATACTTATTTGCCACCTGGGAAAATGGCATTCCACCAGCAACCGCGCGTTTCGCCCCCAAATTGGTATTTAATTCCGCTCGGGTACGCACCGCAGGATGCAACCAGACTGTTTTGGCATCGGGGGCATTTTTTATTTTTTTTATATTTTTGTTTTGAGGATTTTCGCTCTTTTTGGGAATCAACCGGCCCAACCGATTAGATTCTCAGACCATTGTTTGTGTGACGGCCCCGCGTTGCATATGCTTACTTTCGTGATTTCGTGCCATTCGGAACTTCTAACTTGTCTAATAGGAGCTTGCCTTCAACTTTACTATGGGCGAAAAGTGAGGATTCTTGTTGTCAAGGTTTTAAAGAAAACTCTTTTGCAGAATGGAACGTCTCCGTGGTGCGGAGTGAGCACGTTTTCCAGCTTAAGAGGAAGTCACTGGGATTTCTTGAATAGTCACATTCTCTATGGCGTATTGTTAAAATGTTTGATTCCTCTAAATAATATTCGCCTAGCAGAAGGACCAAACGTGAAAGTTTTCAACCCGGAATTTCCTTTGGCTAGTCAACAGAGAGCTGTTTTTGCCTGTATTTCGCCAAATGAACCTCACACGGGCCTATTGTATCACCCGGAATGTTTGATAAAAACTTTGAATGGTTATTTTGCAAATTCTTCCAATGTTTCATTCACCTCTGTGGAACTGGAATCCGCAATACCTTCCATGATGCGGAATTTAACAGGAAAGGTGGCTTGGATCAATTTAACCGGTGGAAAATTGACCCTGGGACTTTCCCACGCCGGTGGGGGGTTCTCCAACACTGATATGGTTATCCAATCCAAACTATCCTCATTTGAACCGATGTGGTCAGGCATTAGGAATCCCCCAACAGTGACTTCCGGTTATCCGAGGACCGTTTTATGGATTCCTCTTTTTGAAACATCTTTGGGCCCCGGCATTGAGCCCACACTTCGTTGTCAAAAACTGAAACTGGGCACCATAATAGTTATTAATATTTCATCGGATGTGCATAGCCCAATTGCTGACGAGGTCAATAAACAATACGATTTGTTGTGTTGTCTACGAGTTTGTGGATACGTATTGGATTGTGTGGGGGATATTTATCCCATGATGCCGAGACTTTAGAACGGAGCTTAAGACAGGAGGCTTTAGAAAGTGGGCCATGATGAACGGACATTACAATGGCTGTGTGTCTTAATATACTTGTTCATGGGAAAATGCAGGGCAAATGCAAAGGCGTATATTAATAGTATAAAATATCATGATTCATCCAGGAAACGACGGTTGAACTTGGGTACTCACACAGGTGAACCTTCCAAACCCGCCACGCGGTTGATGTAAGGTTCGATTGCAGGATGCTTCAAGATGGGGCCAATGACAGGGAATGACCTTAGGAACAGCACTATAGTGCCAAAAAAGTCACCAAAAAGAAATAAGATCCCCACCGACTCCACTCCAAACCCTATGAAGGAGCGTTTCATTAAAATGAGGATGATGCCACCAAAAAAGAAAAGCGTTGGTTTTATCTTGGTGGGACGGGCGAAAAAGTATATGGTACGTGCTGGTCCTATGATAAGCACCACGCCGATTATAAATAAGATGTTTCCAATCGCTAGCAAACTGGAATCAAAGAAGGTCAATATACCAAGAATGAAGAATACCACCCCAGCAGCGGTGGACGCGACACCATATTCTGCAATGTTAGTCAAATCATTCTCAGGTAGGAAGAAAAAACATCAAGTTCATTTGCGTTTCACTCGATACACTCAATACACTCAATACACTCAATACACTCAATACACTCAATACACTCAATAGTACATACTTTGCCTTTCTGTGAGCCACAACGTAGAGTCGAAGAGCATTGTGTGGAAAAAAAAAACTACCTTCTCTGATTCCAGTTGCTAGATACTTTATTTGCGGTGTAAGGGTCTGGCGGGGGCTGAAGCTAGACGAGTGCGGGTGTGTGAGGGGTCGCGTAAGACGTGTTTTGGGGCGTGAAGGCACAAGATAGCCAAGCAAACAAAATAAATCATTACAATTTAAGAGCAAAAATAACATGTTAAGGGGGCGAAACACGTGGATTCTTTGAAACCTAACGGCTCTATTGCAGCATTGATAAAGTTGATGGTAAATGAAAAATGCTTGTTCGTGTCATTTTGGAATTGCACGAAAATCCTCACTTTGGATTCAAAATTGAATTGCCACTCCTTCCTTTCTTCTTCTTCATACTTGGCGGTAAAATTGACCACTGCAAAAAATTAAAAGATTAAGGAAAAATTCACAAATTCACAAATTCAAAATATTGAACTAAACCGTCTTGGTGATTTTACCGTTCGGTATGAACTTAACGATCTTTGGCTATTCCTTTAAACTGTATTGGACCAACTTTTTGTTAGCGCTGACTTTGGAAACGGCGGCATCGTACTAATCGTTAAAGAACGTGGACAATCAGGTGAAAGCGAATAACAAACATCATACCGCCTTAATGACCCCAGCTAACCAAATCAAGGATATTTCAAAAGTTCACAAAAACATTCAAACATTCAAACATTCAAACATTCAAACATTCAAACATTCAAACATTCAAACATTCACAAAAACTACGTGCCTGGCCCGTTTCAACAGCCACCTTTGTTATTTCCGCGGGCGGTTGGCGGGCCCCGATCCAAAAGCGCACTTACTTTTCGCTGAGATCGCTCCTCGCACGCTCGCTCCGTGTTCCATCTCCCCCACGCCGCAGCCCATGATCGCACCTCACTGATAATGGTGCTACCTTCACTTCCCACCAAATAAAGCTCCTCACCAAACCCCAGAAACACTTGAAAAATACCATCGAGCCTAAATGTCGCATTCTTTTCCAAAGGATGACGACGTGCCTCCGTCTGCCCCACCACCGACATATGAAGAAGCACTTAATGCGCCTCCTGTTCTTCCTGGTAGACCTGCCGCAACAGCTCCTCCGCAACAAGATTCTTATTCCGCTCCTCATGCGCCACCCCCTCAACCACCACGACCACTGGTTCAAGGTTCATCTTATGGCAATATACCTCAAAGCAGTCAAGGGGCGTTCCCTTCAAACCTGAGTACTCTGCTGCTCTATACGAATAACCCAGACCTACCCTTCGACTATCCACGAGGTCACTTTTGCAACAAGTGCAAGAACACCGGCTTCAAGGAGAACGGCAAGCCATGTTCCAAATGTTGGCCGAAATTCTTTCGAGACCGTGCCTATAACCCGAACCCAACCCTTCCATTCACGTACCCCAAAGGTTACATTTGTGACAAGTGTAGAAACACTGGCCTCAAGCTAAAAAACGGCCAGTCTTGTCAAGGCTGCTACACCTTCTTTGCTCCACGTAACCATACATCACAGACGCCATTGACATTTCAGGATCCCTTCCCTTTGCCTTTTACGCCTTTTGGTTACTCAATCCCAACATTTGGCGCGCCTCCGGGTGTTGGTCCCGGAGGCTTTGCTCCACCTGGGCCACCTGGTCCTCCGCAATTCTTGCAGCCCGGTGATCCCCGTATGGGAGGAACGTTATGTGGACGTTGTCGTGGGTCAGGTATGGTCCACTTTTTCCTAGACAAAGAACTTTGTCAGGTTTGTGGCGGAGTCGGCCGCCTCTTTAACAGCCAATATCCCGCTTATCGCTGACCTTTGTAAGCCAGACGTGACGCGGAGACACTTATGTTCAAAATCAAATATTCGGATATTTATACATGAAATTTTTGAGCAGTTTGATTTGGATTCGAGAGTGCTTGACACAGATTGGCCCTTTACGTCTTGATATCCCCGCAGTGGCTTCAGAACTTGTCTTTTAAGGTGGGAAGAGGGCCGGATCTTCCGGACAACATAAGACAGCCATTTGGTGAGCAGTTTATCCAATATAAAAACTGCCTCAAGTAAAGGATCGCTCTTTACGGATGATTTTTCCTAATATAACACAGAATCATCCACTCAAGCACGTGTAAGGCGGCAAAAATGATCCCCCAGGGCTCGAATTCTTTCTCACAAGGAAGACACTATATTACTTTCCTTCAGGTAAGTCTTGCACGCTTGCCAAGTATACATGTTATTGTATTCACCGTATCTGCAATGGTTACGTTCCAACGAGAACGTGGGGGAAGTATCAGGAACGCAAGTATTAGGAATCCGAATCACACCTGCGTAAAAAGGCTGCGTACGGTATCGATCACATATACTTTCATTCTTCATTGTGAGCCGTCAAACTATACAGGACCTTATAACTAACCATGCATACCGCTTGGCGGTTTATTTGCTCTATTTTCGACCCCGAAAAAGTGCCTCTTGTGTTATGAATACAACTGAGCAGACACACACCGACGACATTCATGTTATGAAACTTTGGTGTAGCATGCAAAGTCAACCATGACAAATCAAGCATTTAGTGCAAGATATATGAATGTTAAACCCCTGAAACTACTGGTATGTTTTTTTTTTTCCATTTTATTATTTACATTTAGCACCCGTAATATTCCATGCCTTTCTATTTATCGTGCTGCATAACTAGTTGTAGTTAGATGGGTATTTGAAGTCGTTCAACTCCAAGAAGTTCTCCTTGATGTTTCTAATAGAAACAAATCTGGTCAAAATGTTGGCGGAACCGGCCTTGTCGTTGGTACCAGACATTCTAGCACCACCGAACCATTGTTGGGCAACAACGGCACCAGTGGACTTGTCGTTGATATAAAAGTTACCAGCACAGTATCTCAACTTCTCCTCAGCCAATCTGATGGCGTCACGGTCCTTGGCGAAAATGGAACCAGTCAAACCGTAAGTGGTGACCTCGTCGATCTTGTCCATGATGCTCTCAAATTCAGCATCTGGGTATGCGTAAGCGGTCAAGATTGGGCCGAAGAATTCCTTGGACAAGAACTCGTGTTTAGGGTTAGAGGTCTCGATCAAGGTTGGCTTGACAAAGTAACCAGTGGACTTGTCAGCCTCACCACCCTTGATGATGGTCAACTCTGGGTCAGACTTGGCTTGTTCAATGGCAGCGGCCAACTTGTCAAAGGAAGGCTCGTGGATGACAGGGCCAAAGAAGTTCTGAAGGGTGGAAGGCTCAGTGGTGTTGCCAATGGTGATGTGGTCCATGGCAGCAGAGAGCTTCTCCTTGAACTCAGGCCAGATGGATTGTGGAACGTAGACTCTGGAAGTAGCAGAACACTTTTGGCCCTGGTATTCGAAAGCACCTCTCAAGGTGGACAACACGGCGTGGTCAACAGGCGAAGACTTGTGGATCAAGTGGAAGTTCTTACCACCAGTCTCACCAACAACTCTTGGGTAGTCTCTGTAGACGTCCTTGACCAAGTTGGATGAGATGGTACCGTACAAGTTCTTGAAAACAGAAGTAGAACCAGTGAAGTGCAAAGAAGCAAAGTCACGGTCATTGACAACAACGTCGGTAACCTCAACGGCGTTACCAGGGACGAAGTTTACAACACCAGCCGGCAAACCAGCCTCCTCCAAGATTTGCAAGAGGAGGTAGTTGGAGAGCACAGCAGTGGCAGAAGGCTTCCACACAACGGTGTTACCCATCAAAGCAGGGGCACCAACCAAGTTTCCGGCAATGGCAGTAAAGTTGAAAGGAGTCACGGCGTAAACGAAACCCTCCAAAGGTCTGTACTCGGCTCTGTTCCAGATACCTGGAGCAGACTCAATTGGTTGTTGTTGGTACAACTCCTCGGCGTACTTGACGTTGAATCTCAAGAAATCAGCCAATTCAGTGACACAGTCAATCTCGGCTTGGTAAACGTTCTTACCTTGGCCAAGCATGGTGGCAGCCAAAATGTCGTATCTGTACTTGGTAGCAACCAAGTCAGCAGCCTTCAAGAAAACAGCAGCTCTGTCGGTCCAAGCCATCTGGGCCCATTTTTGCTTGGCATCCTTACTGGCCTTGATGGCAGCCTTCACATCATCCCTGCTAGCTTGAGCAAAGTTGGCCAACACTTGCGAGTGCTTGGCTGGGTTGACTTGAGCAACCGTTGGTCTGTTGTAGATCTTCTCACCGTTTATGACAAGAGGAATGTCCAAGACCGAGTCGGTGAACTTGGTTATGGAAGCACGCAAGAGATCCCAGTCCTTTTGGTGTGCAGCAGAGAATTCTTTGATAGGCTCGTTGGTGAGAGTAGGAGGCACCTTCACCTGAGCGAGCTGACTCACCAGACGGAGAGAAAGTCTAGGCACGACACTAGCAATGGATCCAGCACGGGAAGCACGGGCCACGGAACGGGCAGCACGGACGGCTGGGGAAACACGGGAGATTCTCAACATTTCCGAACAAAAAAAAGAAGAATAATTGAAGACTTAAAAAGGAAAATCCAACGGAGAAAAAATTAAATCAAAAGCATTGCGCATGACAACGGCCGGGGCCCCCAGGGTATTTATATTAATTCTTGTCGAAAACCTGCGTCCCCGCATGGATACCAAGTGCGAATTCGACAAGGCAGGATTGGGCGAGAGATGACTCCTACAGACAAGGCCTGTGGGCAAGACATGGCGAGAATGGAGCGAAGCCGGCGCGACACCCAAGCCCCAGCTTACCTGCAGTCTCTGCGCTTCTCCCGGAGGATATTGCAAGCGAGATCACCACTGGTGGTCTGGTAAAACGTCTTTTGCAGTCTGGGCAGATCTGCTAAGAGCGAAATTTCGCGGTGTGACGGTGGTAACCCGTATGGGTTGGGTGTGTTCACCGTGTGTGCCTGATTTGTTATCGAATTTTTAGTCAGTGTCCACCAGATGCTCGATAACGCCACAAGGGTTAAAGTAGTGCGCCCACCAGACTTAAAACGGGGGAGAGATAGAGATGCGGCTGGCTCGGCATGCCCCCACCTTCCTAGGTGAGCCTTAATTGCGTTAAATTTCGTTGGGCGAATGGCTACCAAGAAGAATATTTCAGCAAATTTCGGGCTGCAATATATTCAGTGGAGGAAGTATTCAAATATGTTAGCTATATTCTTAAAAGATCACCTTAAGGAGCAAAATATACTCTTTATTACGAATCAACAATAACATTGTTTGTCGTTAAGGAGACAATGGCCACTAAGCCTGTTTATAAAGAGCACTCAAATTGGGGTTGGTCCATGAATTTTGGCGAAGGGTAAACAACCTATTAGTCCAGTATTGGGACGACAAACACTGCTTTCAATTGGAGGAATCAATGGAGTAAAGGAATATAAATTGAAACCAATTAACATCAAAGTTTTCAACCAGGCTCCGTAATTATTTTCCGAAACTAGCAATTTCGCCATTAGAAGCCATCATACACCCAAGATTGGGTCATCACAGGCAAATCCAGGAAGACAGAATGAGCTTGTTTCCGTAAGTATAAATGGAAGAATGTCGGATTTCTTCGGTCTCATGATGCAATTTTGTTCACTTATGACCAATCACTGATGCCCTCGAGGAGAAATGTCATTTGGTGGAATTTATTTGGTGGAGCTTGAGGAAGCAAAAACTTGCGCAAATATGAAGACACTTCAGTTAAAATGCCACCGCAATAAAAATCCTCCTTTCTCGTACTTTGGCAGTCATGAAATGCAATTGATAAAGACAGTCCTCGAACACCCTTCTTAATGACCACAGCAGAACCCACATTCACACCAATAATACGTATATAATAACTTTGACCGGATGACCGTCTGCAGCAACCACCTAGACTTAAAAACCCGTGAAAGCCACTAAGGATTATGTTTTACATCATTTCGAGGTCCCTGCGACCAGGGAATGATGCACTTTGGTTACTTCAAAAACAAGTGGGTTTGAGCCGAATGAACCAGAAGTTGATCTTTCCATACACCATCTGAACCTATGTCAACAATTTCAAGCACCAGATCCCTCCAAAATGAGGTGTTAGTTTCTGTGTTCTGGCTCTTTTGGATCTTCAAGTGTGGCCCAGTACTATTGCCTCTTTTCACCCTGGTAGCATCACTGTGCTTTTCAAACGGTATTTGGACTTATCGAATTGGCCAAATGGATAATTCATTATCTACCTGTAACAATGTTCAGGGGTATAGGCCTGGGTCTTTTTGCACTTCTTTTAACATGACACCTCCGTTCCAAATATACCCGAGTGTCAAGTCCTTTGTGGCTCTCTTTATTCACTTCAATTGCCCGGTGGTGGGTTAGATATGTTTCACCACGAGAAGTGGCGGAATACACCGAAAATGGAAACAAGATGGAGCAAGAGAACCCAAGTACCATAGCTTTATAAGTTGTGCAGTGTTGAGTTTGTTCATGATATGCAACATTCTTGGAGGTACTTGCGGTCTTTTTATCCTGGCATTAACTGCATGTGTTTCTTCATTGAAAATGATCATGTGTCTTCTCCCGTTCACCACTGCGAACCGTGTAGTAGTCACAACTGACACAACAAAGTGCAGCGAGTGATTGAAACGTCGTCATTAAGCCCATCAGTTCAAGAACAGAACCACCTTCGTATCCCCACCTTATACCCCCTAAAGCAACGCGTCGATGCGAGCTTCCATTTGCTGGAGTTCCGCTTCAATCCTCTGCAGTTTTTGCTCGAATACCTCTGCATGCGCACTGAAGGCGGTTTTCACTGTATTGAGATTGGTATTCCAGCTATCGAGGTCACGCCTGAGCGTCGCCAACATCTCGTCAACCTCCCCCACTGTAGTCACCGCACCGGCCAAATCAGCGTGTATCTCGTGAAGGCTGCGGAGCCTCGCAATCACCGCCGGAAGCCGGGCCTTTATGGTGTCGATCTCATCGAGCTTTTCGTAGACACTATCGACTTTTTTCTCGAACGCACTTGAGGCCAGAGCATGGTCGCGCACCAGTGTGGCCCGGGGGTTCTCGGGTAAAGCTAACTGGGCCATTCTTCTGTTCTTGGCCAATGCCTCGACCTCGCTATTGAGCTGCGACACCGTTTCTTTTATGGCACCCATCTCGTGTTCGGGGTTATAGAGCACATTGACTTTACGGTCGAGGTCGCGCAAGTGAACGCGGAAATTTGCCCCATGAGAAAGCTCGTTGATGCCAATGGCCGTTTCGAGGTCTGTGAGCCGGGTCTCCAAGCCTAGAATCAGACCACGTTCGAGGTTCATGCCGCTTGTCAGTCTGGGTTGTTCAACTGGGTGGAGGGGTTTATCCAGAGCCTTTGGGAGTGATGGCGATTCATTTGGGCTCTGAGCCTGTGCATGTAAATCAATCTCCTTCAATTGGCTTTCAATTTGCGCAAAAGTAGCGTGAATTTTCTCATGGTAGTACCCATTCTGTCCTCGTGCAGCCACCAGAGCCTCCAAAACGTCACGGAGGGTTTCCACTTGGGCTTTTTCGTCGTCGTCTTCGCCCTGGATTTCCGCAAGTTCCCGTTGTATGCGTGCAAGTCTTTGGCTTCTGGTCTCGGTCCATTTTCTTGAGTGGTAAGTGTTTTGGCCCAGGCTTTCTGCCAGTAAAGACCCCAGAAAATCCACAAGGTCCACCACTCCCACTAGCGTGTTTTCCTCGAAGGTGTTGTGGGCAGCTTTTATATTGAAATGGCTACCTTCAATATCTGCATCAGGCACTTCTTCTATCTTACCACCTAAGTTGTCCACGGATTCTACATCTGATGTCTCAAACACTTCTGGACCTTGGTCCAAATCAGGCAACGACTCCATATAAGCGAAAGAGTAGGGAGGGGTAGTCAAAGACCAGCCAACGAGTAGTAGTGTGAAACGTTCAAACAGAAGTGCCCACACAAACAGAATTCTCAAAAAAGAAACCTTGTGTGGAGGGAGATATTACCACTTCTTTGGTGCTCCTCTGATGTATGGTCGCACCACCAAAAGGTCGCACCGCCAAAAGCACCACCAAAAGGTCTGGTGAAACCATGCGCGATGTGGAGTGGTGCCACGCGTCTCACCAAGAAAGAGACAACGAGACAGACGGAAAAGAAGTGTGTTTAATTGAGAGTCGAGTATCCGCGGAGTGATGCTGTATAAATAGGACTTTTCTTTTCTTTTCTTTTCCTTTTGTTTTGTTTTGTTTTGTTTTGTTTTGTTTTGTTTTGTTTTGTTTTGTTTTGTTTTGTTTTCTCTTCTTCCTCTCTTCTTTTTTATCACTATTGCACTGCTGCGCTAGTATATGTGGGATTACACCAACTCTTCCGTAGCTTCTTGAAATACCTTTAGTACACACCGAATTCACAGGCCCACAACGTCAAAATGAACATAAAAGCATAAATTTATAAAAACAAAAAGATTGCAGCACCACAATTTCGCATATGGTCTCCCACTACACTACTCAGTGTGGCTCTAAGAGGCTTAACTGGTGTTGATCGGACGGGAAACGGTGTTCTCCTCTTGATCTGGCCGCAACCGTGCTTTTTTCATGCAGAAACTGTCTTGATCAGAATCTTGGACAAAAATACACGTTCTGGCTTCTTTTTCCAGGTGCAACAAAATCACTCGTAATGTTTGCTCTAATGGACATTCCTCAATACATATCAGTAACTCAATGATTCTCCTAACTATCAAAAAACAGCGTCTGTAATGCACCTCTAACTAGTACGTGGCAATTTGCCGTACTCGGTCGCACGCCTTGAACCTGAACGTTCCATTTTGACCATATGTGCTACTCTCATCTACTTCAGAACCTTGCTACCTTGCTCTTCCTCTTTAGGACATTGCTCCTCTGCTTTATGAC
>JAJMAK010000071.1:0-55855 GCA_030572615.1 Metschnikowia lachancei
GCACCACGCCATGGGCTAAATTCGTGCCAGTGGCGTTCGTACTCACGAACAAAAAACCAGATGATTCCTTCTCGCAAAGGAAAGAGGCTTGATGCCCGACCCACCGAACAGGGCCGCAAAAAGAAGGTGTTTGCGTTTGGAAACTTTGCGTCGTTGCAGAAACCCGAGAAAAGCCAGATTGAGAAGTCCGAGGGTGTGATTGAAAAAATCGTTTCGTTTGACGCGTTGAGGATCTTTCCCACGGTCCGTGCGGCCATGATCAAGGAAATCAAACAAAGCTACAACTTCAAGAACACTTATGTTTCCGACAAGAATCAGCTTGACATCAAGCCGTCGCCCGTGCAAATAGCTGCCATTAAGAAGATCAACCAACCGCGCAAGGTTTCTGCGCAAAAGTTGGAGAAGACAGGCAACGCTATTCTCCATGACATCATCAAGGAGAATGAGTCCAATAAGTTGAAAGTCTTCACCATTGCCGCCGAGACCGGCTCGGGCAAGACGTGGGCATATTTGGCGTCGATCCTTTCCAAGCTCAAGGAGGATGATCTTCGTCTTTTCAAGAAAAACGAGAACTCATATAAGGACGCTCAAAATGCCCAGCTAGTTAGAGCTGTGATTCTCTTGCCTACCCATGAGTTGGTCAACCAAGTTTATGAGACCGTCAAGGCGGCAGTGTCGATGCCATTGGACTTGTCCACCGATCTTCCGCGTAAACTCTTGGACTCGGAAGAGTACGGGAAGTTTCTTCAGGTGCCCGAAAACGCCACTAGTCTCAATCTCAAAGTCGCCAAATGGGGAGCTGGTGAGTCTCACGTCAAGCTTTTTCAGACATTGGAGTCGCGCCGTATTGACGTATTGATCACCACTCCCGGAAAAATTGAGGGCTTATCCAAGGTCACTAACACGCAAAGACCGTTCAGGTATTTCAACCATGTGGATTACTGTGTAATTGATGAAGCAGATACTCTCATGGACGATTCGTGGTTTGTGGATACTACTGCGGTGATCCAGCGGTTTCCTCGATTGAAAGACCTCGTGATGTGCTCGGCAACAATTCCCCGTGAATTCGAGAAAAGTCTTAAACGTGTATTCAAGGAAGAGAAGCTGATCATTCGTATTGTCACGCCGCTGATTCACAAGATTCCTAGACAGATTGCCGTCAAGATCATCGACGCTCAACAGGCGCCTTACCACGGCTCTAAGACAAGGTGTTTAGCGCAGGCGTTATACGCAATTCACAATGATGGAACCGAGGCAGGCTTTGTCAAGAGAATCATTATTTTCGTCAACGAGAAGAAACACGTGGATCCTCTCGTGGAAACCTTGATCACCAAGTACGGCCATCGTTACGAGGATGTTGTGGGTGTTACAGGCCGAGACTCTGCTGATGAGAGAAGCTTGAAAATCGCTCCGTTCCTCGAACATTCGGTGCCACTCAAGGATGATCCGGACCAGAGCCAGATCAAGGTTTTGGTCACCACTGATTTGATGGCGCGTGGGTTGAATTTCCAGGGTATAAAGAATGTCATACTCATGGACTTGCCCAAGACATCCATTGATCTCATTCACCGTATTGGTCGGACAGGCCGTATGCGCCAATCGGGTCGTGTCTTTGTGATTATCGACAAAAAGACCGGCAAGTCTTGGATCAAGGGGTTGCCCACAGCCATCAAGCAGGGTGCTACTATTGGTTAAACACCCAGCCCATGCACCAAAACTCGTGCACACAACCCATTGCTCAGCAAATATGAGCAACTTTTATGATACTTACGGTATGTTTTGGCAAGTCACGCACTAATCTGATGATGCAAAAAGAAAAAAAGATTGTTAGACTTCCTAAATTTTTTGAGGAGAAATCTTAGATATCTGATTGTGCATTCATACGTGACATATACTAACAAGTTTAGACTGGACAACCACCAAACCCATATAAACAACAACAAAAAGGTACGTTTAAAAACTTCACACCCCCCGCATTCTTTTCTTTTCCTGATGAACAAACTTGATTTTGAACGCTTGACTTCCGAAAACTATTGAGGAAACTGTCTTGTTTATAACAATTATCTGATTGAAAGATGCGGGTTATTTTATTGTGCTTCTCAGCAACATACTAACATTCCAGGAACTTGTACATATTTATCATTCTTTTTTTTCTTCTTTTTTTTTTTTTGCAATGGAAACAAGCCCATTGCGGCATTACAGCATTTTTCACACATTGTAGCACTTGC
The DNA here is from genome assembly GCA_030572615.1 of Metschnikowia lachancei. Lineage (NCBI taxonomy): Eukaryota > Fungi > Ascomycota > Pichiomycetes > Serinales > Metschnikowiaceae > Metschnikowia > Metschnikowia lachancei. The sequence goes on from JAJMAK010000071.1 coordinate 2,229, forward strand.
CCTGGACAACTTTATCTGCTTGCCTACAAGAACCATGGCGAACCAGACTATACAACCAGGGAAAAGCAACGAGAGGGGTGCCAATTTGCTGGACGTTCAATGTTGGTCGTCTACGAGCACTTCTTTCGACAAGCCTATAGACGTAGACTGTAGATATCCCCGATAATAAAAGAACCCCTCCTCATCGACATCCTCCACAATTTAAATCAGTTTTGTAGAATTAGCTTTGCAATCAAATGTCAAAATTCAGCCTGCCCTTTCTAAACTTGGCCCGGGTTATACCGTAAAATCGTTATAACTGCGTAAATTTCACCAGATATACACAAAATACATAGGTCCGGTTCCAACAAACAGAAATCTAACGTTTCCTTAACTATGAGGAAATATCGCTCACATCTTCCTTCACCTGACTTCGAGTATTTGCCCAGAAGTCTTCACGAGGGACTTTTGATTTTGATTTTGAAACAGTTCTATCATCAAAATCCAAGTCAAAGCCAAAAGAAACAATATTTAAATTATCATAATTAGGGCACTGTAGCATTTCTTGGGTGAGCAATTTAAATTTCGTGTTCGTCTGGTGATTCTTCCACTTGGGATAAGAATTGCAAAAATTCGATGAGCGTGACGGCTTTGGTTCATTAAAAACTACTTGAAGTTTATAAAGAACTTTTACGATCGTTTTTTAAGGGCGAAAGTTGCTTTAATGTCTGCTGTTCCAAATAATCCTCCAGTTGTGGAAAGCTCTCTGCCTTCAACTGAGTTAGAATAATCTCGTACTCGTCAATTGATTTGACCAAAGAGGAGGGCATGGAAGATGAAACAATCAAAAGCACTTAAAAAATAGGGATTGAATATACGTGCAAAGATTCCAAATGAATTTTCACCCCACAGAAGTGTGTTAGTTCAGTGAGGGATAGTGAGAGTGGTAACTCCTGGCAGGATTTTTGAAGGCGAAAAGATAAGAAAAGATGATTAATTTACTTCGACGGTTCGATGGTGGGTAGTAACAATGAGTAATTAATCATGTTGTTTTACACAGAATATTGAATAAGAAAGTTTAAGTGGAGAGTAGTAAGAACTGGTGTCTTGGGGGTTAGTGTATAATAAATTAACGAAATGTCATGCTGATGCTAGCTTTTTGGGGCTTAGTCCTAGATTATCGAAGGAGTAATCACATAAGCCAGCATCATATTCCTGGAATTGGACGTATAACCAGAAAAAATAACTGTTCACCCGTCATCATTTATGCCATGGTCATTACGTATTTTAACATTCTTCTCCAATGGCATGAAACATTTCTTCAATTCCAGACTTCACAAATAATATAAGAAGCAGATTTGAAGAGGTTACATAGTCAACTACTCTACCTCTTCCGAGCCCTATCGAATGGTCAATTACTCATTATTTAGTACCGGGTTAATCATAAAAAGGTCTTCGGAATGATAAAATATTTGGTGAGTGTTTACTCACTATATGGCTACTCTCTCTTTCCTTAGTTATCGGAATACTGGTTCAGACCCTTAGGCCTTGACTGTTGTCTTTAATATCCTTTCACGTTTAATATCCTATAACGTGTAATGATTGCGCACCTTGACAAATACCTTATTTACCCACTTGGAACGTCAATGAACAACTTGTCTAAGCGAAACCTCCCAATTGCGCCAAAATCAATTTATCAAAGGTCTTGAACCTCTAAATACCGTAAACTTCATTATTGATCAAAAGGCGGAGGCTTGTATATCGTTCAAGGCACAAGCATAGAGGTAGAGCCTGTGCCAATACTCACTTCGACTCGATATTAGCCAAATTCCTCCCAAATGTCCTTTTATCCAAACGGTGTTGTAGAGTTGAGATGGAAAAGAAGTATTCATACGTATAGGAATGGTTACAGAGAGGAAGTGTTATATTTATTATAGCGATTACTAGCAATAGTGATCCTGAATTACTGTAGTGGCGAATTATTTCCCTGCATAACCATATGTTTTGAAATGTGACTTTTCAACACGAAAATGAAACATTTCTCTTTTGAAATCTACAGCTGTTTCTAGAACTCCTAAGTTTCTTTAGAGGTGGTCACTGGCGCACTATGATTATTACCGACAAACCCTTCGAGTTATGTGATTCTCTGCTAGAATTTAGGAATCTCTTATATTGAGCAGTAACACCAATACAGAGAACTGATAACCTGAATTCCTCCTTTATTGCCGATCACGCCTGTTGGAGTGGGTCCGACTCCATAGGCTCCAACTGGATGTATCATTAAAGAAACCGATAGCATTGTCCAGTTTTGAAGTAAAAAAAAAGAGAACAAAAGAAAAAAAAAGAAAAAAAAAAAAGAGAAGAAAAACCCGGTGAATAATTCATTCCCAACAAGACCGTATAGACAATTATGGTAATGAATAGCAAGCAATTGAATAATTACCCATTGGGCTGAAGATTCATTCACAGAGATGAATGTTAATTACATGAAGTGAGTAATTTCTCATCTCTACCAGGTTTTTGTGTTTGTCGAATTGCTGCGAAAGGCCAGGCGAAAAGTCACTCTTTTGTATTCTAAAGACTAACACTTCTTTAACCAAAAAATTAGATATCCTTCCAGATAAATTGCTATTCCGTGAAGTTGAACCTCTTTCATAATTTCCCCTTTTCAGATTTAACCTATTTGTATCAGCCAAAAAATTAAAGAGCATAAAGCCAAAAATATGAGTGTTTCATCACAAGACTCCACTTCTCAAGTAAGTGGGTTTGAACATGACATTGAATTTTCAATCACGCTTTTACGTGCTTTGGAACCTTACACCAGGGAGCCAGAGAAAATCAAGGAGCTTGCCAAAAGATTAAAAAGTCGTGGTTCCCAAGAGGAGTTTTCTCTTCGCTATCACAAAGAGACGGACAGAGTCTCAGCCTTCAAGAAATGGCTTGAGAATGAAGCAAGAGAAGTATTCGCTAATAGTGGTCCCCAAACTTGCAATAGTTCACCTGTTGATGTAATCGAGCTGATCTTGCTAACTGTCTTGGGCCGAGGTGCGATGTGTGACGAGAAACCTATGAAGTAAGCAGGCAAAATCGACCTAAATCAAAACATAGATAAACATCTAATAAATCAGTCTACCCATGTGCTCGATCTACATAACTCTTTTTTATAAACACCCATCTTCACAGTTTCAAAACTGTCTTCCCTTTATCGTCCGGATAAGACAGGTGTACCAGAAGCAATCGCGCATGTATAGTAAAGAGGTGCGATGACGAACCTCACCAAGCTGACTAACGGTGAATGCGTCTTTATCTCCTGAAACTCAATAATAAGGGCATTTTTTCTTCTATTCGGACACTTAGCCAGAAAAACACCTCGAGAAAAAACGTGTATTTCCAAATGAACCAAGCTAACATCAAGGCAGACCCGCAGCTGGCCATGTCGGTGCCTTATTTCGGCAAAGAGGTGGTGAACCGAGTGTCGTTTCTTCGAGAGGACTCCGATTTCATCACCAATGCCGCCTTACATCCTTCAACAAGGTTCATTTTCTACCAAAATGCCGATCCTCTTGTAAATACTATGGCGCAAAATGGAAAACTCGTGGTCCTTTCCAATGGCTCTGACCAGTTGACCACTGTCCCCGACACTTCTGGTGCGGGCACGACCACCGGGTTGCTAGAGACTTCAGACGAATGGAGAAAGATCGTGGAGACATGGGCCGAAGAGAACAAGACCCAGTCACCTGCTTTGCGTGACCACGGCAAGCCCAGCTTCCTTTTTCTCGGGCTAAAGGATGAAAGTGTAGGCTTGGATTTGCACAAGTTGAAACTGTATGACCAGGAAACGTACTTGGACCACCAGGGCCGGTACCTTGGCATACCGTACTTCGGTGTGGATGTGACCAACTCGCCAGCAACCACGGCATTGGTGTATGATCATGTTTTGCGCCATAGAACCGACGGCACCACCAAGGAAAACTTGATTTTCACTGATTCTAGAAAATACACCATGGCTTTCTCCATGGAAGAGGCCGGACTCTTCAGTCATGGCAAAATGTACTTTGACTGGCTAGGACGTAACCGTTTTTGTCCCGGTTGCGGATCCAAGGTCATTGGCATCCATGCTGGCGGTAAACTCAAGTGTACAAACGAAACAAAAGTACTTGTAGATGCAGAGGAGAAATACGAGTGTCCGGTCCGTAACACTAGGGTATCGAACGTGTCTTTCCCCCGTACAGATGCCGTGGTGATCACTGCGATAACGAATAGGGAACGTACCAAGGTGCTTCTTTCTTTGAGCAAACGTCACGCATATGCCAAGATGTATGCGTGCACTGCCGGATTCATGGAACCTTCGGAAACCGTTGAGGTGGCAACCAAAAGAGAAATCTGGGAGGAGACCGGTGTGGCGTGCTCGGATATCCAGATTCTTATGACGCAGCCTTGGCCTTTCCCCGGAAACTTGATGATTGGATGTGTGGCCACCGTCGACTTCAACGGCATAAATGAAGTCATCCATCTTGGCCACGACCGCGAGCTTGCGGATGCCCGGTGGTTTGATATTCCGTTTGTTCGCAAGTTGATGAACAACACGCTTACTGCTACAGAAAACCCCGAAGCCATTTTATTGCCTCCCGACGTGTCGATTGCCCATTCTTTGATCAAGCATGTAGTTGAGAAGAGCGATACCAAGCTCTAATTTTAAAAGCCCTGGGGCAAAGGGGATTCTGGTGATCCCCATCTTTCACCCATGCCTTTACTTCAAGTCCGCATACTTGATGATTTATTTGGATAACTGGCGATAAGCGGTATGTTTGCCAAAGAGTTGTAAGGAAAATGTCCTTCATAATTTATATACTGGGCCGTGTGGAACATTCCTAACCTACAAGGTGCGAAAACGACACCGGGTCAGTCTAGACCAGTCTTCATAGATTTTTTCATTAACCATGCCTAAATAAATGATAAATTGTTATTTTTATAAAATATTATCTTTTGGTTTATCTACTTGCCAAGTAAATCACGGCTAGATTTATATTGGTATTATCGTTTCTGCTTATAGTTACCGGATATCTCGCATCTTCTTGCCATATCCAAGTTCCCCGCGAACGTCTTCCGATATGTATTTAATACATCATAGGTAGACGCATGTTACCACGTTGGTGGGATCTCACCTTTATATGATACTATGTAGTATTGACTTCATTTTCTCTAAGTAACTTGAGGTGCAAATGTGAATTCGCTGCCACACAATGTGAATTGGTCATGGGGATGGAAATATGGTAATCAAAAGTTCATCCACCTCAATTAGAGTCTTTTCCAAGAAAAAGTAGCTATAATTATACTTTTTTTCTTTTTTTTTTTTTTCTTTTTTTTTTTTTTCAAATAAAACTATCTATTCTAATATTCCCCCGATTATATCACCTATGAAAGAACACACAACACTAAACACTCTAAGATAATTATTGACCATGCCCCGTGTTTCATCATATATACAGGTGCTACTGCATCTTGGCTTCAATTCCGGCACAGCCGGTGAACCATGGGAATTGCCCGAGATACGAAACCTGGCTGGAATTGATTCGGTGCCGAGATTTCATTTGATTAGTTATCCAACAAACGTTTCATCGTTGTTTCAAATCCATACTACCCCTTTTTTCTTTCTTTTTTCTTTTTTTTTCTTTCTTTCGCTTTTACATAGCTAGATCTGTAACTCAACATGGCCAAACCAGAGTGCGTTGTGGTTGGACATCGGGGCTTCAAAGGCAAGCATACCGAAAATACTTTGCATGGCTTCGAACAATGTTTTAGGGCCGGGGCTGCAAGCTTTGAAACGGATGTATGGACCACCAAAGATGGAATCTTGGTGATATCCCACGACGTCAACACGAAACGCGTGTTCTGCGACGAGGACGGCAACGAGACTGACTATAATATCTTGGAGACAAACTTCGAGCAGCTCCGCCCACTCCGTACAATTGGGTCGGGCGAACCATTGATGACTTTCCAGGATGTGCTTCGGTGGTTCTTGGGTCGCGTAAAGGAAACCTCGGGGTCTAAGTATAAGATCATGTTGGATGTTAAAAACGCCAATCCACCACATTTGCTCCGGATTCTCTTTGACGATATGCTTGCCGTGAACGATAATTTGGCATGGTGGTTCCCCCGTATCCAGATAGGACTCTGGAATTTACGCTTTGTCAAGTACTTGAACCAGGATGATCATTTTCAGACGTTGTTTCGCGACTCACAACTGGATGGTGGGTACGCTGGGTTTGATATCTTCCATATTTCGCTAAGCTGGCAAGATTCGATGGTGTTTCTCGCATACAATGAGTACTTGGATGTCGCCGAGAAAAAACGCATCAAATTTAAAACAACCGGTGTCTCGTTGATCCATGTCAGTACATGGTCGACAGATTTCCTTGAGAAGTTCATGCCTGCGGTCAAGAAACAGGATTTAAAGTTGTATACATGGACGGTGAACCGTGTAAGCCAGCTCCGGTATTTCTGTGCCATCGGTCAAACTTGGGTGTTGCCTGAGTATGGTATAATCACAGATTACCCAGATACAATGGTTGATGCCCTTGCACAGAATCCAACGCCCAATGAACTGGAAAATTCGAGCTTGGTATCATCTAACCCGGACCTGGGTTTCACCGCTGGAAATCTGCGCATTATAATTCCTCGCACCTTCATGATATTTTCCTGGATCGTGAGGATATCCATGTACTTTGCAAAGCCAACACAGCTTTCCGACAAATCACTGTTTGAGTCGCATGTGGTTCCACACGAGAAACTATGCCTGAAACCAAAACTTGGCAACAAAGTATTTGCCCTCTTACAAGCATGGGGTATATTCTGATAAAGATTTGCTAGGTGGCGTATGGCGCGCTATTGGTTCTTTTATTCAAACTAACCCTCTCCTACTATAACCTATGCGAAAGCAGAAGTTCTACTGCTATTATCGGAACAATGGATGAAAAATTTCTGGGATTGTCCTTTTGTACCTCCTACTCAAATCATTATTGTGCAGTGTATTGTTCCAACTCTTCAATGTCATGCTTGGCATCTAGAACGTGCTGCTCAACTTTATCTTTCAAGGGAACTTTCAACTCGCCCAATTGACGTACCTGACTTTCTAAAGTATCGAAATCTTGTCGAAAGTTCGAAAGGAGCCGTCTATAGTTCGGGCACAGCAAATCAGGAACACCGTGTGCATCGCGTAACGACAAGAGACTAGCGGTGAGCAGAAATACACTGCTTACCACCTTGTTGGTGTGACTACGACGCAGATTATATTTCCTGAGAAGTAATAACGAGTCGATCATGACTTGGAACATGTGCTGTGCATATTCAAGCATCTGCGCTGCTTCCTTGTCCGGGGCCAATTCTCTGACTGAACGAGTGATTTCAACAAGATTTTCTTCGATGAAGTTGGCGTATAACTCAAAAGCGCCATCGGCGAACCCTGAACCATGAACAAACTGTTTCAAGTATGTCACAAACCATTGAATCAGCTCCTTTGCATCCAGTATGGCGGCGATGTTTACATGAAAATCTTGGGGAAAATACTCCTGGAAAGCAGCATCGTCTGACCCAGAGTTTTCCGCCAAAGTCGTTTCAGAGAAAGATACCGGGTGCACCTCGCTCTGATCTTCTTCCCTGGTTGGTAAAGCTGCAGTCATGGATAAAAAGATTGAAGTTGCCAACAAGATCTTTATGAATCTCATTTTGAAGTTTATTATGGGTCTAAGTGATTTATGCGTGAAAGATCAATTGGGATCTTTGGTCCCTTTTATAGGTACCCTTGTTATTGTTTAAGTGGCGGTGAAATTTGGTGCGTTCATTCCCATTGTGGGAAATGCACGGGCGGTGGTCAAAAGAGCTGCTCGTCTAAATAGTGTGCCCAATTGAGGACACAGCTATTGTTCATTTATACAAGAATTGCCTTTACATTTGTTGTGTGTCGTGCAACAAGGGAATTTTGTGGTGCTAAGACAAACTTATGGTGAAGAAAATCCGAAACTACCACCTCACACACTCATTGTTAAATGAAGAGATAAACAAAAGACCCCAAATGTTACCCTTTTCATAAAACATAGTAGAGTAGTTACTGGCACCCGTTTCAGGTTCAGTCTACAACTATTAATGCATGAGAGGAGGAATTTGGATTGTGACGACTCACTTCGTCCAATATTGATCGAAAGAAGAAGAAATTTCTAATATAAAGATTTCGTAAGGTGCGTATTTTGTTTCATAACTCGCGTCTTGGAGTCTCGATCCGGTGGTTTGATTTTAACACAATAGGTTCCCGCATACAACCCACGTCTCTATCATTTTCTTGAATGAAAAGAACTATAACTAATATTTCATTGACGGTTGTAGGAAAGAACAAATTGCTATGAATCAAAATAATGTAGTGTTTCACTACTTTGATCTTTATAGAGGGGGTTAGTACTGATTGGTTAGACAATTGTTGTACTTGGGATGCGACTCTGTTGCCATACAACCATAAAAAGCGAAAGACACTCGATTTATTTCAATACCCTCTAGGGAAAAAACTAGGGAAGTATTACTTATGTATGAACATATCACTACCTTTTAAATAGACATGCACACCTGACGTACCGCTTCGAAGGAAGCAGGTGGCTATGCACTTCACGTGGGTTCAGAAAGTCCACACTAATGATTTCGACAGAACTGGCCACTAGGAGTTTGTGAACAAAGGCAACTGCCACCACCGCGTGTGAAGCACAAAATATTGGACCGACATGGGATAAACAAGCAAGCATTTCTCCCGTTTTGTTTCCAATTATTGACTTGGCTACGCGGAGTTCTATCTTTTTCATGAGCTCGCTTGAACTTTCCGCCCGTTGTAAAAGTGGATTCCATGTATGTGATTTCGTCTTGCGGGATCTCAAAAGAATCATCTTGCAAATCCTTGAGGATCTGATAGTATCTAATTGAGGGATCAAAAGGCGTGGTTTCCATCCATGATCTAAGCTGCCTGTATGTTTCCTCATTAGGCGGTGCCATAGGATCCAAAATCAATCTGCCGTCTACTACCAACACCAACGAATTGTCGGTAATTCCTTGAGACGCAGCAAAGAAAGTGTAGGCTAACTTATTGGCGTCTTCTGGCCACACGATGTCATAATTATCGAAAAAAGTGCCAATCAATTCATCAGGGGTTGGAGAAGCCAACGTCCTCGCGATCATAATGAAAAGCCCGATAAGATGATGAATAAAAGTCATGATTCAGTTATATTGCGTGCTGAAAAAGAATAATAGTGGTTTCAAAAGAGATTGGAATTATGGCTGCTTTTATTCTACTCTTATACTTTGTTTTCCCCGCCATTTTCATTACGTTTTGCGAAGTGGCTAGTAACAATTTTCTAATTACCCATGTTTGTAGGTAATTTTGGGAAAAATACCCGAGATTTCACGGCCTAAGCGATAATGAAACAGGCGAGCAAATAAGGGCCATACCCAATTATATTGTCTCCGGTTTTTATACACAAAGCTCTCCATGTCTCCCGTCCTGGCATGATATACGTTCTGACCTATACAGATGAATTTAATATTTCTGTAGCTTGAACTAAGCGTTTTAACAATCTTCTAGAATTGACAGCCAAAACTAAATATTCCTTTTAATTGATCAACAGAAAAGCAGATTTCTCCCCTTGAAACTAAGGAGTCATGTGAAAAGTAGGTAAAACTTCTTCTCGGCCATCAACAAACATTGCGTACATATCTTTGGCCGACCAAAGGTTTTCCCCGGCCAAGATACGACGTGCCATATGGGGTTGGGCGTTTTACACAAAAAAGAAGAAGACAAGTCGAACCAGATACCACAAAAACGAATATATGCATGTCACTTTCAAGCAAGCTACAGCGAACCCATATGACATACAGCCAGAAGAAGAGTTCTTACATGTCATGATTTATTAAGACACTTCTGCAAGAAGGACTTATGGATGGGAGAAATTCCAGCGAAGCCGCGCCGGAAACCAACACCAGAACCCCCCAAACAAAAAGGGGCTCAATACTATTTCTTTCTTTTTCCTAACTACTTTCCGATATTTCCATTGTATCCAAAGAATCGGTGCTCATTATTTTTATGACTCTGGTTGAAACCAATTTTATAGCCGATACCAGCAAAGGAAGATGTTGGAAACATGATAACAGTAAACGTAGTATTTAGGTGCCCCGAAACGATCTAGAGAGTCAGACAACATTTAGAAAAAGATAAATCAACAGGTACAACGCTTTTCGGAAGGGACTTTCGGTGAGTAGGTTGATCTATATACAGAGAAATGCACCCATCCGGCAAAGTGAACGGCGTTCTTGAAGCCATCTCAAGATTTTCTACCTTTCCGCCGTAACTTATGAAAATGAAATTATATGGCCTTTCTTTGTGTTAATTCTAGGCAAAAACATGACTTTTGTTTCTCTGGGAAATGAAATTCCATGGTTCAATTCGCAGCCGGCAACAATGGAGACTGGTGGAATACACGAGCAATATATTCACCTTAGTTGCTCTGTATCGACAAGAATAAGGTAAAAATATGTAGATTGGATCTTTTTTTTTTCTTTGGCTTCTCGAATGTTCCTCTTTCTTTCCCGAATAGCGAACAATAGCCTAAAATTATGGAAACCTTTCTCCCGCAATCCGAAGTTCTGGCCACCAGTGCCGTGGCCGTCGCAGTGCGTGGTCTCCGAAATAAATTTAATTGCATCATGTAACCACCCCCATGGCGGTAGCCTGAAGTGTTACCAGTTTTGACAGGCACTTCCCGTACAGACTGGTTTAATTTTAGCTTGGTTACTCTGAACTTTTACAATAAAAAATTCCCCATAAAACATGTTTTGAAAGATTTCTCGTTATTGTATCGAGCGAGACTTTTTAATGATGTCTGAATTGAGTACTCACTGTCGTATAGGTAACAATAGGTAAATCGTAAGCCCAAGCTTTTTGATGGCGGTTCCAAGAAGCCGGAATTTCTTTTTTTATAAATCTAACTAAGAGCATTTTCACGCAAAATGATAGAGCCCATTTTGAAATATTAAGCCTCAAATTACTTCGGGGAGTTCCAGTGAGTAGTCTCCCATAGCTTTTACATCAAAGACACCCTGCGCAGCCGCATAATGGTGTGCACTGGGACCCCATCACATCAACACCATGGTATACAGTTTCTTTGGCCTTGAAGTTTATGAACACTTCCAATATCGTGGATTCTGGAAACTTTAATAATATAGTGGATTCTTATACGCTGGATCATATCATATCACTAAACACAAACACAAACACAAAAACAGAAACAGAAACAAATACAGAAACCCACACTTTCCCATCTTTTCCACATTCTTCATAATGTTCAGCTCGCTTCTACCGGCCCCAAAACATTGTACTCACCCTACAATAAAGGTGGTTCTACCGCACACAAAAAAGGTCTCCACGGCTTTGATAGTTCCTGGCTTACATGATGCCGTAGCCCTCGACTCAAACCCTGTACTGACATCGCAAACCCCCAACAACTTAACCAAAAATTCAACTGTGGCCCAAATCCACCTAGACGAAACTGGACTGGTGGATTTTGCAAGGACAATTGCTAAGGCCTCAGCTGATGGTGATGTACAGACATCCTACGAGGATACTATTCCGTTGAAAGTGCGGTTTCCCAATCTTCGTCACCACTTTCCGCGATACACCCTCGAAACGTGTCCGGATGACTCTTTGGCCAAGTGTGTCGAGGACACCAAGGCCGTCATTGATGGATTATTATTTAAGGCTGAAGGAGGAGAAGTCGCCACTTCCGATGCCAGTTATGTCAAGTTTACCCCGTCGACGCTCTCTACTACCGAAGACGATGGTTCTCGCGGAAGAACGCTTGAAATCCGCAACTATAAGGAGGACCCCATGCTTCCACCCAAGTTCAAACTAAGAAAAAACCGTGAGAAGGAGCCTTCGCCACCACCACCTATCCTTAAGACGGCGCCCACGGAGAAAATCACAAAGGAGATCAAGGATAAGTGGCACATTCCTTCCGCGGTATCCAACTGGAAAAATAACCAAGGGTTTGCCATTTCACTCGACAAAAGAGTCCATGCTGCAAGTGGAGGCAGCATCGACCAGGGCCCGTCCATCAATATCGAGAAGTTCAGTCTGCTTTCGCTGGCGCTTGAAACTGCCGACCGTGCTGCACGAGACGAAATCTCTGCACGTAACGAACAACGTAAACAAGTGGCCTTACAGGAACAGGCAGAGAAGGAGAAACGCCTTCAGGAACTCTTGGCAAAGACAAGACGTCAGAATGCCAAACGTCCTGGCGAAAACTATCATCAAGATTCTGACCAGAGTAGGAAGAAATATCGGGGGGCTTGATGGATGCACCTAACCAGTGGATTTGCATAAGGTCGAATTTGAAGAAGCACAAATTGTCCGATGTATAGCTTGTCCGGAAATCCAATGGAATATGACCCATATAAGAGCATCGCTGTTTATGCGAGACCCTATTTTTACAAAACCAGCAACACAACAGTATACCAAGTGGCGAGAAGTTGATGTGTCAAGTGATTACAAAGAATGATATCCGTTTTGAAATCCCTTCTCTTCTGCACAACAAAAATGTCGTAAAGGAGATATACGTGGATAAAGTTGAAGACAAATTGTTAGGTTTCCTTTGAAATATCGCATACTATATAACGATTACTATAGAATTAGACTTACAAAAAGACATTACCCATAGCCCAGAGCATAACGTCACACGAAGGAACTCGGTAGTTGTCAAATAATCCAAGTAATCCACTGATACTGCCAAGCAAGAATGCTTCGCTGAATGTCCTCAAACACATTCTTTCTCTTTTCTATTAGTAATTCTTGTACACATTCTAAACATACTTAATTTGTGATCTATGCGATACCTCTCTAGAAGCGTGCGTGCTTCATCTGTTTCAAGATGCAATTTTTCCACCAATGAATAACGGATGAAAGTGATGAATACTTTCTTTTTTTTGTGGAGACAGATTTTGCAACAGAGCCCTCCAAGCGGCTTTATACTTGTAATTCCCTTCCTCAATCGAAAGCATGCCTGGGTATGACTCATAGCACTCATTGACTAATGCATAAATACGAATTACATCTAGAACAAAAAACAAAATCTGGCCCCAAACCTCAGCGCCTCCATCCTCACTTTTTTTCGTTTGTGGCTGAGCTATCTCTCCCTCCATGACCAAAAGTTGGTCCTTTTCAGGTGTAGGTACATCAGTGGACTGAACGAGTGGAGATGAGTTGGTTGTAAGATCACTTCAAGTAACCGAGGGTAACTGGGTTAGCTTTTGTAACATATCGTACATCATCGTCATCCGTCAGCTCCCTCGTTTGTTTCTTCTGCTTCAAAAGCTCATGATGCTTCTTATTTTCATCTTCAAAAACTTCGGGGATATTGTCGTTTGCAACCTTGTGCTATCATATCAGGCAACATGATTTTGATCCTCCGAATCTCAACTTTCTGTAGAGCAAAATGACCATTTTGGTTTGACATGAGACGATCAAGCCCATGTTGAATATCTACAACTTTCTATGTGAAATATGGGGCAATTTAAAGAAGAAGTTCTTGAGCTTCAACGGAAGAAAAAGAGAATTCGTTTTCTCGTTTACCCCCATCGTCTCTTTGACTTCTTTAAAAAGAGGTGTTCTTGTGGTTGGACGTAGTAAATACTGCCAGGTAGTTCACCAACAAGGCTAGCTCTTGGATTATTATTAACCTGAACCTATGGATAATATCAAGAACACGAGTGCTGTACCATCTCTATCAGTCTCAAAATGAGGTTTATTCGCGACCTGCGAAACATAAGCTGGCAGCGTGATTTCTTCACAATATACACCCATAGTTGAAGTTTGGATTTTAGGAGTTACGTTCAAAGACTGAAATTTAACGCAGTGAGTATTATGAAATTAAAATAAGCAATTTTGAACCACACGCATCTTGAAGTCGATCATTCTCAAAACTACATAATCTGTTCATGATCGCACCAATCTTGATGCTGCGTAAAACTTCGTATCTCATACAAATACATTCTTCATGGCAATAATTAGTCTTTCAAGGTCCATTAATTTCGAGAGTTTCTTGGTTTGATCCAATCAGAATACAATGAATTATTTATAGTCTTAACGTCGTCACTTTTTACCTCTTCTTCCCCTTGGCTTCGCTTTATCTCCTCCTTCGTATAAAGACTTGTCAAACTCGTCTCTCGCAGTCCTGTTGACCCATTCAGTAACCCTAGTGATTTGGTTCTCTGCAATCTTGGCCGCCAATTCCTTCTTCAAGTCGCCTTGCAACTGCTCTAGTTCGGCCAAAGTCCCTGATTTGATCGTTTCCCCTGCAGTTTTTTGTCGTTTGTTTGGCCCGCTAGCAACTCTTCTGTTGGGGCGTTTTCTGGGAGCAGAGTCATCTCCACTCTCTTCAGGCTCAAGATCTTCTACCACCCCACTTCTAAGCTTCTCGATCCTCGCTTCCACTGCCTCAATATTACTCTCAAGCTCTACTTCTTCTTTCGGAAGTTTGTCTAGCCAAAGTGCCTTTCTGCGTGCAGCAACACTGGCAGTCATTCCCTCTTTCACGCGCAAAAACTCTTTACGCAAGAGCGATTCCCGCTTTCCCCATGGGTTAAGCCATTTGATCAAGCTGTCGACGTCCTCAGCTTGGTCAAAGTACCTCCATTGCTGTCCGGAGAATAAGGGAACCTTTTGCTCCTCAATAAACTTCCTTTGAACAGGTGTAATTGACTTCACATCAAAGTCTTTAGGTAAGCCTCCATGTTCGTCGATAATCTTTGACGAATCATGGCACTCGATTGTATTATGCGTAAATTTTAACCCTTTCTTATCAGCTTCAGAAAGAATCGATGATGAAATAGAGCTGAAGTCCATTTTTTTCAACGGGCGAGAGCCATTGATAAGTTCACTATTGTTGTCTTTACTGGAAACTTCATTTACCTCTTCTTCAGAGGCATTTTCGTCTTCCAGTTTGGATTTGAGTGTCAGGGTTTCATCCTCAATAGCGTTCACAATATAATCGACTTCATCCTTGGTAATTTTGAGGTGCGAAAGACTATCCATCCCAGAGGGACCCTGGATCCAGAGACAGCCCATAAGATATGTTTCGGTTTGGAAGTCATCCTTTTCATCAACTTCTTCATCACTCTCGGGCTCTTGTTGTTCTTCATCCTCGTCACCTCCTCCAGAATAGTGAATATTCGGCAAACCATTGTTTTCGAACCACCAGTACCTATTAAAATGACGGTCTTTTCCAAGAAGTCTTACTCTTTGACAGTCAAGTTGGGAAAGTTTCATTTCAACCTCTTTCTTGGCAGCTCTGGTTTCTCTAATCTTGGCAATAGACGCCTCTCTTGCATCCCACAATTCCTGGAACGAAGGATCCGATTCGACAACTGCCTTCTCGTAGTTTGTCATCTCGTAACCTTTGGTATTAAGCCGATGTTTCTTTCTCGTGAAGGAAGCCCAAAGTTTCGCATCAGACGTGGCATTGGCCGCATCCATCAACTTTGCAAAAATCTCAGAGTGAAGCTTGTTTGCGGTGTCGACATGCGACTTCCAGTCACGAATGACATCAAGTCTGGTTCTCCTTAGGATGGTAGAAGCATCAAGTGACTCATCTATATAGTTCCTGACGGAATTTCCGTTCACAACAAGAGAGGTCAAGATGTGAAGCACTTTCAACCTAAGATCGATACCCATGAAAGTGTAGAATTGCGCCACCACCGAAGATGGTGTAGCGGGCGTAATCAGCGAAGGTGCGAGTATCTGATACACTCTTTGGATGGTTTCCGCGTATTCAGGTACGTACTCAACGAGCGAGAGGACGCCCATGACAATCGTGAGCCAGTTGCCGTCCTTAAAATTCCGTTTGCGGAGCTTCTCGTGCCATTTGACACCTCTGTAATTCATCACCGAGTATGCATTGTGCCCATGATCATTATCTTCGTCATGTTCATCACCATCGGCTTCCTCGTCGTCTGATGGTTCGGCTTCATCATCAGCATCCTGTTGCTCATTTTTCAAATCAAGGTTTTTTCCTGAGGAGGGGCCTGATTTCTTTGTTTTTTGAGGAGAGGGAGACACCGACTCATTTTCAGAAACATCATCGTCGATCTTGAGAGGCCGGATCTCATGCTCGCTATCGGAGCCTTTAGTGGCATCGTCATCTTGATCTTCCTTTTTTAAGTCTGGGGTTGTATCAAGAAGAGTCACGTCTGGGGGTAGCGTGATTTGGAGTCCGGCGATTTTGTTGTCGTCAGAGTTTTTGGTGGTGGCGGGTTCATTGGATACAATAAGCCCAAGCACAGCGCACCAGATCTCATCCAAAAGCTCACACCTTCCAGTTTCTTTGAGCTGGTCATCATTCCAGCCCATTGCACAGATGAAATCATCGAAAGTAAAGGTATCTAACTTAAGAATTCCATGATAAATGTTGAGGAAGATCCAGCACTCCAATGCCTCTTGGACAGAATGAAGCGAGTCCTTTCTGAGGACACGGATTTGCGATTCCTTTGAAGCAATAGCACGCACGCTGTCTTCTGAGTCGCCTGCGCGCAATTCCTCAATCTCGTCCTCCAAATGCTCGATCACCTGTGAGTTGAGAGTTTTGGCATTTTTTGGAAGCTTCATCGCCGATGGAGAAGGGCGACAATTCTGGAGATCAAACGAGAGGTGCAAATCCTCGATGATGGTCTTTTTCGAAGGCTGGAACGACGAGGTGGTAGCCTGTTCATTCTTATCGAGAACCTCTTGGATTGTGGCAGGTAAATGGTGAACAGGGAACCGCTGGCGCGTCTCGATCTTTTCTTTGGCTTTTGTAGCCAACGAAACCTCAGGCACGGGAGTTCCGTCTGCGGCCGCAGCTGCATTTGCCGCATTAAGCGCCGCTTTTTTCTTGAGAGCTGCCCGACCACGTGGCTTCTTCACTTTGGGGGCCTCCGACACTTCTAAAGCTGGCGATGGCGAGTCCTGGCGGTCGTCGCCTTCATACAATGTTTCTCCAGTAGGTGTGAGCAGTTCAAACTGTTTCAAATCCTCAGGAAACTCTTTTGGGATGCGGTACTTCTTGGCGTATTTGTCCTTGACAACCCATGGCGCGCCAACCTTATGTGAACGTGTAACTGTGAGCTTCACGTAAGTCTTGACAAGCCACTTTGTGAAATGGTTTCTGTCTCTCGATATCTGCTGGTTGGTGGCGATAATCTGGGAGTTATCGCCGATTGTTGCCACGAGATACTTTGTGTCCGACGGATTGCTGTACTGGACTTTTTCTCTGATCACACCGCGTTGTTTCACGGACGAGATATATGGTTGCGGAGGCGCAGAAGTATCATCAGTCTTACCGAGTTTGCCTAACTTTGCCTGGTGCTTTTCGGTGGATGGTTCCACGAGTTTCTTCACGTACACCTCTTCGCCGGGGAAGTACTCGTTCTTGAATACCAGGTAAACCTTATCGACCAAGAGGTCCAACCGAGAGATGCGGTTGAATTGGAGATACTTCAATATATGCTCACGCAATGCCTCGGGGAAGTTAGCCTCGAGATCCTGGATTTCTTTTGTTTCCGACTCGTATGCCTCGTAGTAGGTGAGGCACGAGTTCCCCGTGATCTCACATACAAACTTTCGACGGTTGTAATAGTCTGTACGGGCGAGATACTCGTCATAGTTGAGAAACCATTCTCTGGTCTGAGGAATGATATATATTTCCGTAGAGAGGTCGGTAGGGACCGGAGGAGGCCTGATATAGGTGACCCTTTTCCGCTTATATAACACCATAGTGGGCCGTGGTTATTTGTGTTCTTAATGAATTTATGTGTTGGTTTTGTTGTTGCTCAAAGTAAGAAAACAAAACAAGACAAAAAAAAACACAGAATTAAAAAAACGTGGTGTGGTGATTATCGCAAATTTGTTTAAACAATCCGATTCAAGAATAACCCGCAAATTGATCCCAATACTTCGCTTTATTTATGAATTAAAAACTGGGGCTGAAGCGTGGGCGAAAGTCCTGAAATGTTTGTGGCAATCGAAGTTTCCAAAAATGTTATGTGGTGTGGTGTGATATGATGGAGTGGTGTGAACAGGTGATGTCCTGATATTCTGGGTTCAAGCTTAATATCGTGATGGGCAGCAGAAGATGTGGATTCCACCGATATAGATAATTAAGATGATCGTAGGATAATATTAAGTTGGCGGGAAAACTTAATAGATATGAAAGAAAAGTGTGAGAGAGCTCGAGAAAAAAAAAAAAAAAATTAGACACTTGGGGAAAAATTCGAGGTCCGTGTCTACATATACTATTTCTGCAAGATAATTCATTGGCAATTATGAGAGGCAGGCAGGCACCGTTTTGGTCCGGAGCCTGGGGAAACACGTATGATACGACGCCAGTGGACGTGGGTGTTCATTTAATTCATATATTTTATTTGTTTCATTTAAGTATTTTGCAATAAAATATTTTTGTTTGTTTTATTGTTGTTTACTCTTTTCAACTTCAAATTAGATGCCAATTGAATGTAGAATTTTTTTTGAAGTCGCCATTCTTTCGCTTATTCCTCTTTTTTTTTGCTGTTTTTTTTTTATTCTTCTCAAAACAGCATTGGTTATTTTTTTTGCGCCTGTGGTGGATGCACCCCTCGCTCGCTGTCTTAGCCTATATCAAAAGATGTGCCAATACAGGCGAGTGCGCACACTGTCGCGAAAAAAGAGACATCTAAAAAAACACGTGAAGGCAAGTAAAGTCAGATGAGAGAGGGAAAAGCAAGTGAAAGGGAATTTAGTTGGGAAAAGTAGTGAACTTTCGAGGGCTTTTTTTCTCAAATTAATAACTTCACTGTACGGTAACCGTGCTCACATAACAAAAGATAAAGTTAAAGTTGCCTTTTTTCTTACAGATACAAATTGCAAGGATGGCCACGTAAAAAGTGCCAGTGCCACCACGCGTTTGGTAAATGCCTAATGTGCTCGATTTGTATTTGTTGAAGTTTAGCAAGCGTAAAGTGCGCATCAAATCTGCAGGTGTTCGTAGTGTGAGGAACGACCTTGTAGACTGTCCGAGCATGCGTATAAGGACTGAGGGAACGGAACGACGAAGGAGTGATGGACAGAACTAGTGGTGGAGGAACTAGTCAGAGTATATGGAACCAGAGTATATGGAACCAGAGTATATGGAGTCAGAGCTTCGATCTCCTTGAGTTTCTCAGACATATCCGAGTAGTTATAAGACATCGTATAATTATGAATCAGTTAAGATCATGTAGAATTAGAGAGTAATGACGCCTTTACTAAAAGGAGAGAAAGGGAAAGGTGAAAAAGCTGGAGGTGGTGACACGACACTACAGTAGGGTTGGCATACATACACAGGATCTCCTTTCTAACGACGAAGGATTCATAATTTCGGCACTACCATTTAGGAGATTTAAGGAAACTCGCCCCTTAACATTGGTTCGAAAAATTTGTGTTTGTTTCCAATAGTTTGTTTTCTTTTTAATTGTGTGCATTGTGTAAACAATGCCATGGGGATACTAGGTGGGTCATATCGCACAAAGTATTTATTGTATTTGCCGAAATCTTTTCAGGTTTTGGGGCCACGTGAACTTTCTTAGACGTACCCATAGATTTATTGTTTCAATAAATTGTTAAACTTCAACTGTGGCTTAAAAGAAAGCATGGTCATGGAGTATATCTCTTTTCGATTGAAGCAAGTGGGAGACAGACATGCGTCTCTAAACAATACAATTGGCCAACCAGCTGAGACGTGCACACAACCCTTCGGTTCCGTAAACAGCGACATCTTTCTCAGAAAGGGTACGGGTCTAGGCGCATTCGAGCTGAGTTGAGATCCAAATTGATGTCAAGTGTTTATCACGGGTTACTTTTTTATTGCTACTCCAATTTCCTCGAACTGCTCTTCTTGCCCTGAATTATATTCTTTCTTTCTTCTCCTCTGTTTTATTAGAGTCAAACCACATGGTATAGGGCGACCCATCTGCATCATGGTGATAACACGACTTGTTTCCTCGGGCAATTTTCAACATGATCTTTATGAGTAATATAATTAGACACAAGAATTTAAGTGTTTGTTTCAAATTTATACTGAAGGGATGACATCCCTTCTGGATGTATTTTAGGGGTTGGGTTATTCTTGCGCAATGAGAAGCACAAGAGCTCGACTACCTCAAATACGCGGGCATTACTTTTGAATTCAATATATAAGCTCTCATGTGTACATAATCACCGTGGCGTGTATTATAATTGCCAGGTTATGGAATGTGGTAAGTGCCTCGTGGCCTAAATTAAAAGATTACAAGAAGAAAAGCGGCAGGCTGTGCTTCAATTCTATCAACTTGTCAAATACTGGCAATTATATCAATATGCAACAAGAATCGGTTGGTAAGGGCGATCTGCCTTTAAAAGAAACGCGAGCCATATATGGCCTATTTTTTCAAAAATATAATCCATTATTTTGGGGCCAACATTTTGCTATACTCTAAGAAAATCCTGAGACCTTGGAGACTCCTGGAAGTGATCTACAGCTAACCTTGCACTTTTTTTTTCTCCTCTGGTGCGTTTTACCTCCTCTGGTTCTTTCTTGCGTCAATGGCGTTTTACTGCTCCGCTCGAAAAACAAAATTAGCAAAATACCACACTTGAATATAAACTTCTCTCTGGATTATCTAATATTACACATGTCAAAAAAAAAAAAAAAATGATGCTTATTTCGACAATCATCAGTAATTTTAATGCATTCTCGCTTCCATCTGGATATTTGAGATTTTTTTTAAGAAGGGAACATCCAAGGCTGTACCTTCGAAAGTAGCTTCAAGAGGTTCGGAAATGCACAAACCCTTGAAAAGGCAGTAAAACTCAACTAGTAGCCTTTTATCAAATTCCTCTAGATGAAATTATCGATGTTAAATTTTTTATAAAAAAATTTAAACTGAAAAAGAATCTTCGAGTCTTTACTTGTCTCGACCTAGGCACATCGTCCATTCGAAGCACGTGACCTACCTTTTGCGTATGTCACGTGAGCGGAACTAAATCCTAATCTTTTTCTTTTGAGAACAAATCCCAAGAACACACCAAAAATGTGTCACTGGATACTACACGGCACAAATTATTATCCCGTAAGAGTCTTTCTTGAGAGTAATAGGGCTTGTGAGGCGTGAACTCTAGGCGTGAACTTTAGGCGTGAACTTTAGGCGTGATGTTTATGCATCGCAAGAAGGTTTGCACAGGGTTGAATAACGCATCCACGAATTGGCTCGGTTCCAGCCATAAGATAAACCCAGTCGTATTCAAATTTGAATGACCAGATTTTGTTCCTTCAATGCAGTGTATTATGCAATACATTTTACACGGAGATATTCATTTTAGGCAAATAGAAAATCCCGGAGATAGAAATTTTCAGCCCATCCCATTCCTTGCAAGGTTCGCCATCGATATCGGAACATAAATACAAGGAATCTTCCCATTCTCTATATCCTTTTTAGTTCTTAAGAGTTAAAAACCGAAGCATTTATGTAAATTACAGTAAACACATATCTCACTTAAGTCTTATTTTCGCCGATTTATTCCAAGTTCATCATTATTTAGAGCTACACAGCAAATCAATGAAACTCCCGGAAACAACCGGGAAATACCTGCGTCAAAGCGCCATGCCATTGGCATCACCAGACCAAGACATGCCGAACCGACATACATCTGGGCTTTCTCGGTATGGGATAGAAGCAAATAAAAATATTCCGTGGTGATAATCCGTATGTTTATGGAAATGATTTGCCCTCGGGCGTTGCTTCCTAGATATCTTGCAATCGCATCTATCCATGCAATTGATCGAAAGTGGATCTCATCAAAGATGAACATGATTCTATGATGGAAAGTCTCACTTCCACATATTCTAACAATGTCAACTTGTCATAAAAGTTGAGTGAGCATGTTCACAGTCCATTATCTCTTGTATCTTTATTCTCTCTCTTTAATCTCTGATTTCACCAAGACATAAAGTATCTTTCTCTGCTTTTCACATTGAATGAGTCTCACCATCAATATGTATCCAGATCCCCATCTCGACTACCCGGTCTCTCATGCATGCAAAGTTTGCTTGTTATATTGCGCTTCAAGCTTATAACCAGGAATGCAGCCAAGTAACAAGATACTTCCCGACCAATAAAACATGATCGAGGTAATAAGATCATTCCGAGAATTTCCTCTCACGGAATTTTGCATGCACTGTTATAGGCTATACTATCTTGTTCCACAAGTCTTAACTCCGACTAATTTCTTGTAGGGTGTCGGCAGTCAGATTAGTAAGCCGCTGCCATAGCAATCAATTTCCATATTGAGGCACTTCTGCAGCAGATGAATCGATTTGTCTTATATAAGCAAGAGATTCCCCAATGTTGCTAGAAATTTGAATATTCCCAATACATCATTAAAATGACTTCTGTTATCCCAGACACTTTCAAAGGATTCGCTGTTTCTTCTCCAGAGAACTGGAACAAGCCAAAGTTGGTCTCTTTCAAGCCCAAGAAGCTTTCTCCCACCGATGTGGTCATAAAGAACATTTGCTGTGGTCTTTGCGGTACAGATGTCCACATTTCTAGAGGAAATTGGGGTCCCTTGAAAAGAGATGACCTCGTTGTTGGACACGAAATTATAGGCCAAGTCATTGCCATCGGCGATAAGGTCAAATCTATCAAGGTTGGCGACAGAGTCGGTGTCGGTGCTGCCACCACTGCTTGTAATGAGTGTTCCAGATGTAAATCTGACAACGAGCAATACTGTCCCAATGGTGTCGAGACATACAACTCCGTCGACATATATGCTGATGACTACGTAACCCAAGGCGGCTACTCTTCTCACTCTATTGCCAACGAGCAATTCTGTTTCCCAATTCCAGAAAAGATGGAATCTACCGTCGCTGCTCCATTGATGTGTGCCGGTTTAACCGTGTACTCTCCATTGGTGAGAAACATCGGTCACCTTGAGAAGCCAGTAGTTGCCATCATCGGTATTGGTGGCTTAGGTCATTTAGCCCTTCAATTCGCCAAGGCCTTGGGTGCTGAGGTGTATGCATTCTCCAGAAGCTCTGCTAAAAAGGATGAAGCAATTTCCTTTGGTGCAGACGGTTTCATTGCCACGCAAGAAGTGGAAAACTGGGAGAAGAAATACCACAACAAATTCGACATGATCTTGAACTGTGCTTCCGGTGTCGATTTCTCCTTGGGCAAATACTTGCTGACCTTGGTGATTCTGGGCAAATTCGTCAGTGTTGGTTTGCCGCCAGTAGACGAAACCTTTGCTGTTCACCCATTCACTTTTGTGAGTAACGCCAGTTCTTTTGGTTCTTCTTACTTGGGCTCCAAGATTGAAGCTATTGAGATGTTGCGATTAGCCGTCGAGAACGATATCAAGCCAATGATTGAGGAAGTCCCAATTAACGAGAAGAGCTGCGGTGAAGCATTGACCAGATGTGAAGATGGTGATGTCCGGTACAGATTTGTTTTCACCAAATTTGACGAGGCCTTCGCTTAATGAAAAATATAGGAAGTCCGCTGTGTATTTAAATGCTCAAGCAATTATAACCACTAGGGTATTATGACGTGTAGCTACATTAGCCATGCCGTTATATAAACCGAGCACCCAGCTCCAGTGGCCTCGGGAATTTGAAGAATAAGAGTCTCCGGCCTTCCTCGGTGAAATGCCAAAAGACATTTGGGTAATTCAGACAGTGAGAGAATGTGGAAGAAGGACAAGATCTCCTCCATTTCAGTTTGTGAAAACCTACTTTTGGATGGTATCCAATAATGCAAGTGAGTCCAACTCAAACACCATTGGAGGAATATGAAATTTCTTAATTCCGAAGTCGAACTACATTGATGTTTTGTTGTTTGAATGTTCAACTAAGACACTTATTTCCACGGAATCTGTTTACTGCGTGCATCTTCACTGACCGTTGCAAAAGATAACCGAATTCGGATCCAACTCAGTCGCGACATGTTGCTAGAAATTGTCAATAAAAAAATGCACCCTTCAGATTATTGTGACGGTGAGGTGTACTAGCATCAGACAGCTTGCTGACTAATATGGACTAATATTTTTCGGAATTCCAAAGACCGCGAATGAAGCTAAGTCTGGTTTTTGTTCTCATACACCTTCTAAGCCCCAGAACATCTTCTCACAGGCCCACGGGCCTAAAGGGCGCAGTTATATTTCCGACTCCGGCATGTAATACATTTCTTGCTTTAGGAAAGAAAAAAATTGCAAGCTCTCTTCGCCTCTCCAAAGAAGGGACAGTTCAAAACTGACCTAGCTAGATTTATGCCTGTCCTGGGTAATTGATATCAATAGTGCCTCATATCGCTGCATATGATTATAGCTTGGCCGGTCAGTTTTTAGAGATGTCATGCCGAAAATGACAAACTCTGTCTACACAGTGCACTCACATTTTTATCTCATTTCTCTCGCAGCGGAAATCTTTCCCGCTTTAGGTATGTGTTTGCCATCGGCCCTGGCTCTCAGTGTTTTCTTCCATCACCTTCTCTATGGTTCATATCTGGGTGCGATGGTCAGAAAACAGCCAAATAAATCATTTTTTGCCTGATCAATATCATCTTCCCACTTGATCATCTGCACCAGCTCTTTGGCTTGTTTCATTCACTTTAAACTGGAAACCTACCCGGTGAAAATTGATCAGATCCGATTTCTCTATTGCCTCGGCCGGCACGCAATCCTTGCTTCCACCTGTCGCCCGGAACTTATACCCAGGAATGCGGCGTGGATTAGGAAAATTTGGTATCAACCAGGGTTCCAAGATGTGAAAAAATTGTGGTATAATTCCAAAATTGTCGTTCCAATAAGGCAGTTGGGACCTAAATGGACTATGGTAAAATGTGTGAGAAAGAATTGGGCCCAATTCTCTGGTTTTCGTGAAATTGGCTACGCTTCTGGTGGCAAAAGCAGCAAAATCCAATTGCACAACCCGGCACCGGCATTGACGTAACTTTGCGCTGACGGCTCTTCGCCGCAGCCTATTTAAGAAACCGAGTGGCCAATGTTTGGAGGATTTTGTTTCATCATTAAATAAAAATTATAATGACTTCTACTATCCCAGACACTTTCAAAGGATTCGCTGTTTCTTCTGCTGAGAACTGGAACAAGCCAAAGTTGGTCTCTTTCGAGCGTAAGAAGCTTAACCCTAACGACGTTGTCATCAAAAACATCTGTTGCGGTCTTTGTGGTACCGATGTTCACACGGTTAGAGAGAACTGGGGTCCTTTGGGTAGAAAGGATGCCGTTGTTGGACACGAAATCATTGGACACGTTATTGCTGTGGGTGACGACGTGAAGTCCATCAAGATTGGCGACAGAGTTGGTATTGGTGCTGCCTCTAACGCTTGTAACGAATGTTCTAGATGTAAATCTGACAACGAGCAATACTGTAACCAAGGTGTTGCCACTTACAACTCGGTCGATGTCCACTCTGACAACTATGTGACCCAAGGTGGTTACTCCTCCCACTCCATTGCCAATGAGCAATTCTGTTTCCCAATTCCAGAAAAGATGGAGTCCACCGTCGCTGCCCCAATGATGTGTGCCGGTTTGACTGTGTACTCTCCATTGGTCAGAAACATTGGCAAGATCGAGAAGCCAGTTGTTGCCATCATCGGTATTGGTGGTTTGGGTCACTTGGCCCTTCAATTCGCCAAGGCCTTGGGTGCTGAGGTGTATGCCTTCTCCAGAGGTTCCTCCAAGAAGAAGGAGGCTCTTTCTTTTGGTGCTGATGGTTTCATTGCCACTCAAGAAGAAGAAGGCTGGGAAAAGAAGTACCACGACAAGTTCCACTTGATTTTGAACTGTGCCTCTGGTGTGGATGACTTTTCCTTGGACAAGTACTTGCTGACATTGGTTGTTGATGGTAGATTCGTCAGTGTTGGTTTGCCTCCATCCGGGGACACTTTCGCTGTTCACCCATTCACTTTCGTGCGTAACGCCACTTCTTTCGGTTCTTCTCTTTTGGGTTCTAAAGTTGAGGCCGCTGAAATGTTGGAATTGGCTGCTGAGAAAGGCATCAAGCCAATGATCGAGGAGGTCCCAATTAACGAGAAGAGCTGCGGTGAAGCATTGACCAGATGTGAAAACGGTGATGTCAGGTACAGATTTGTTTTCACCAAGTTCGACGAGGCTTTCGCTTAATTTATTTTATAGACATACATATCGCATTATATTTAAATGCTCAATGAATAACCACCAGGGTATAATGACGTGTAGAGTGTGCTTATGCAGTCATGCAATTCCAAGCACCGGGCAGATTGGGCCCCTTTTCTTTTGGATATCGTTAGTTTTGAAGTAGTGTCAGCAGCTGGTTGTTTCTTCTTGCTGTTATCAAACAATGGTGAAAATGTTTGACATGAGAAATTCGTCGACACAGCCTGTCTTGAAGGATCACCCTTCGATAACTCCAAACTATTAGAAAATTTCAGTCACATTTTGGAAATTTCAAGTATTTTTATAGATACATCGTTTTTTTCATAAGTGATAAGAACTATGTCTTTCTTTAATTATTTTATAAATTTCAGATTTTAGGGTGTTTTTTTTTTTTTTTTGTTTTTTAATAATTTATCATCGAATTGAGTGTGGCCCAGGATTTGTGCGGGTTCAACTTAGCGCATACACTGGCAAGCGTGTTTGTTTTTGCTTCCAAGCAGTCCTTGCGTAAACATCACCTAAAGAGGACTTAGATTATAGAATAGCTGCATTTCATGACTTTACGGTGATGAGATTTTGTCGATTATACAAGTCATTAATGTAGTTGAATGATGATTTAGTGATGGTATACACTCTAGGGCACAACAGCATAAGGCCAAACATCATTTTATACCAAATTCTATGACTCAGGAGTCTCTTTAGTTTCTAGACTCTTTTCCGTTTACTTTTACTTCTATTTTCATTGAGCTGACCCAGACTGTTCTTTGATTTCTGAGAAGATGAGTATTTCTTAACAATATTTCTTCATGGTTCCTTCGAAATATTCAAAATCCGCACTGACCACAAAGAAAAGCAACCCTTGGTTTTCCTATACCCCATCAATGGAATTTAAAGTAACTGTGGAACACAATAATGTACCAAAATGTCTACACAACTTCTCTTCGCGACAAGCCAGTTAACAATACTAGGGCCGATTAATCGCATCCATATGAACACTTTCCTCTTTCATTGGCTTTTATTTTTTTATTTTTTTTTTTTTTTTGACTTTAGGCTTTTTTTTAAATAAAAGCTCAATGATTTTCCTCCCGTTTCTTAAAAGTTCTTGAAGTTAATACCAAGGTTATCATGTACTGAACCAGATCTCGTCCTCTTTCTTACCCTTAGAAGGCTAATTTAAACATGGAGGGAGCCCACCGTTTTGAAAAGAACTTAAAAACTATTTGCACACCAACACAGAAAGAAATGTTACACGCAGAAAATATCTTAAAACAGTGATTGCCTCAAAAACATCAAATCTCTTTCCTCTCTCATATTAATCGCTTGATGACTTTTCATCGGCCCCAACTGGTTCCTGGTTCCTTCGATGGGCAGGCACAGGAAAAGAGTGCGACACTAGTGACGCTTCCGAAAAAAAATACCTTGAACATCCCTTGAGGAAATCGTCAAACATATATACTTTTGAAAAACCACATATATATTAAATATGTTGACCCTGCGTCGAGTTGCTCCTTTTCTTAAGGCCAGACCATTCTCTGCTTTAAGTCGCCCCTTCCATAATGGGCCCTCGGCTCTCCGGAAGGAAGAGGTGTCTCCCCCACATCAAGTGGCCAAAGACTCTAATCTTCCGAAGATCGAACATGACTTGAAGATTAATCCGCGTCCAGCACAGGCCAAGATTCCTTTCTTGTCCGACCACAAGATTGAAAATGACGCCTCCTATAAGATGTCAGGTTTTGCCCAGGGGTTGGGCCAGGCCATAGTTCGTGTGTTCAATATTGATATGGACAAGACTCGTGCTGGCCCTGTGGCAGGATCGTATTACTTTGGTGAGTGTAAGAAGCAAGGAATGTTTTATCCCAACGAGCCTCTTTCTGACACTGCCAAATTCTACTATGAGACTTTGCGTCTACCCATGAGTTTCTCGCAGTGGTTTCAAATCACTGCATTGCACTATTGGATTTTGTCCGTGCGTATGAGGGCCATGCCATTTAAGTACGGCAGAAACTACCAGCAGAAGTTGGTGGACAGAATCTTCAAGGACATGGAGCTTCGTATGGCCGGCGAGTTGGGCATCTCGTCTAACAGAATTATCGAGGGATACTTGAAAGACTACCATACTCAACTCTTGGGTTGTGTAGTATCATATGACGAAGGACTTGTTACCGACGACATCACGTTTGCCGGAGCTGTGTGGAGAAATATTTTCAACGGTGACCCTAATGCGGATTTGAGACATGTTGAGGCTCTTGTAGGCTACATCAGACAACAATTATATGTCTTGAACAAGATGAGTGACCGTGAGTTTGGTTTTGGTCTGTTCACTTTCGTTCCTCCTGACCAGGTGGTCAAGCCTTTGACCAAGGCCCAAGAGGAAAGATTAAGAGAAGCAGCTAAGGAGCTGTTTGCCAAGAAGACATTGCCCTCTGAGAGAAGCAATCTTTCCTTGGACGAGTAAATTCCAACAAATGTATATAGTCAAAAGCGGGATTCGATAAAAGATATTTTTAAGTAGTGGTGCTCTCATAGTATTCTCTTCCAAATGTGATCAAGATATGTCATCCTCGACTTTCCTCGATGTTCTTTTGGTTCAAACCGTTTTGTCTACAATATCGCAAAGGTCAAATAGATTATATGTTCTTTGATGTTTAAATGGCTATTTTCATTTGAAAGCACACAAGATCTCAATTTCGGTTCAGCAAATTCACAACTTTGCGTCTTTTCCAGTATCCCACGCTTCTCCGTTGGTGCCACGTATCATCACGTTCATAACGGCAAAATCGTCCCCCTCCTTTGCATCAGACAGGTCCTTGGAACCTAGCACAATGTTCTCGTAGAAGTAGAAGCCGAACTTATTGTAAATCGGCATATTATCTGCCGAAGAGCTCTCTAGGTAGGCAATATTATTGTTTCCCGGAACGTCGATGTATTTCTCATACATATAGTCGAACATGGTTCTTACATTACCTTTTCCACGAGCTCTTTCTTCGGATCCTAAATAAACCAAGGTGAAGACCCCTTTATCTTTAAACCTTTCGTCCGTACTAAGAATACGCTCACACGTATCGTGCAATAAGGGTAACATGCCTTTAAAGATTTTATCCTGGCCTTCCTTGCCTGACATCTCCCAGAGCTCACCGTAACCGGCCTCCATGAGATTAACAAAGCTTTCTAAACCATCCTCCAAAGACGATGGGTGCGACCAAACAGCCACGGTTTCGAATCCATCTTCGGATTCCCCAATACCTAAGCAAATGCCTTTGGTGATATGTTGCCTGAGATAACATTCGTAGAGTTTGTGGTCAACCAACTCTCTATGCGTTGGGTCTTCGATATGCACAGTCAACAACTTGGCAAGAGCGTCAGTTTCAAAAGATGCTTGTAAAGTACGAGCAGCCAGTGGTACATCATCCAAGGTCAATTTTCTGACCCGAGAAAACCTGGAATCTTTTTTGGTGGTGGTAGACGTGGCTGGAGTTGGATGCATGTTTGTTCAAGTATACTTCTTTTTTGTTCGTTTTCGTTTTTTCAATGAGTTTAATGGTATTTTTTGGGTCTGTTGATTTGATATTAATCAAAAGGATAAGACGTATTTATATTGGTAGCTGAGTTTAACGAACATAACCAGGCTCTTGAGCATAGATCAGGAGGGTTTTTATGGGATAAGATAAAAAATGGATAGCTTTTTAAGTATGAGAAAAGGAAAGTGTGTCTCTTTTTGTCTCGTTAGAGTGTTCCTCTCGTATTCTTCTCAAGTAATTGTGCTATGTAAAGTCAAGGTAAGGTTTAACCACAGCGATGCGGCTTCCATCTTATACCCACTGGAATCCAGAACCCACCATGCCGAAACAAGTAACCGCGTACGGCTATCGTACTGCACCCGCTTATCGCGGGCCCTTGACCGCCAAGAGGACGGGACAATAATCAAGGAAATTTCTTACGACTATTGATAACTAATTATTGATAGGTTTTCACAACTAGTTGCCACCACATTTTAGTCATGAAACCTCAACTAAGAAATAAAACTTTATGAAATTCCCCGTCTGTAAACACTCTCCATGTACAGTTTTCTTTTTTTTTTTTTGATTTATGCCTCTAGTAGAATGCACACGTGTGGCCTTTTTCCAGCCTGCCAACGCTCGCAGTGACATGCCATGGCGGGTGGCCGCGGAATCGTGGTCATTTCCATTTCGGGGGTATTCGACGCGGTGCGCGCGGGTGAGCCCGCTGGCCTCGGATGGCAGGGCTTCCGTAACACATTCACAACCAAGCATACCAAAATAAGTTCGTATGGAGAAGATGAATAGGGAAAGCTGAGATTTCCAACTGGATCAGGAAAATGATTGTTCACTTTTTGTAACAAGAATTTGCCGGTGGACAATCTCCTAGCATTTCACTCACTAACGATATCTCCATACATCCTGTCTCATAGAAGCTCCAAGCGCAAACATTCCTGCAGTTGGAATGTATTTGTTGGTGTATGGGTGTATTGTGCATAAATCACCGAATTACCAATGATCGTCTGCGGGGTCCAAGTGTCAGGACCAATAGATAAGTACATCCTTCAGTTAAGATGACTTCACGGCAGTTTAGTCATGAGACTACTGCCTCGGTCATCGAATGTAATTTTTGACTAAACGTACTAGATGATTCCTTTGTTTCAAACCATTATGTACCTAGATTTGATGTCAGATTTCTATACACAAAGACTAGTTATGGATAAGAATGGGATCTTCCAGCATCACCCTCTCACTTTCCGCGCTCGCATGTAAATATTTATATACTTTGGCACCAAAGAAGGTTCAAATTCAGTGGCCACAGGCCCTGTGGTTAGGAGGGTAAAATTAATAATAGGACAAGATTGCAGTACTTACCCTTAGGGGAATAGGCAAATAATTGATTATCAGCTATAAGTACGGGAAGTGTTAGTTTGGTGATATGTAATTCCAGTAATGGTAATTCAAAAAGGGACATACTTTCATTATTGAAGGAAATACGTATTTGGCTCTTTGCCCAGGAGGTAGAATGCCGGATCCTATATAACACCTAACAATTTACTTGCAACAATGCGAACGGCCGACGGCACTGGAGATGCGGGGTAAACACCGAGACCACACAGGATAATAGTTCTTTGACGTAAACCTTCTAATATCGAGCTAGTCCGAGCAGATAGACCTAGAGGCCTACCTCAATGGACCAAGTCATGGCATTGATCACGTTAGATACATAGACATACCCGACCTACTGATCTCTGCGTAAGGAACTCGCATCAAATAACTGTGCTCAAAGAAATATGTGCAGTTGTTTTCACTTTATTATGGGGTTGTAAATTTATGTACGTGAGTGTGAATATACTACTTCTTTCCCTTCTTCTTCTTCTTGTTTTTGTTCTTGCTCTTGCTAGACCCACTGCTTGCAGTTGTTTGCGTGGCCGCGGGAACAGGCACAGGTGCCGTCTCCACAGCACCCTGATGCCCACCAACCTTCTTCTTCAAGTCTTTCTTCGATGGTTTGTAGTATGAACGAAGTTTCAATGGGAGCCACCTCTCCTTATCAAGGTCCTTCTCTGCGTTAAACTCGCTTGCGGGCTTAATCGCCTTATTCTTAGAGAATCTCGGCTTATGAGGTTTCTTTGCCACCTTATATGGAGCTGCCGATTCTCTTGTCAGCAAAGAAAGGTTGGAAGTTGGTTGTTTTGGAATCAACTCCTCGATGTTGACCGCCAAAAGGTCCTCGACATCTTCAGAAGATGCAAGCTCCTCTGCTGGAACGAGCCCGGAGTGATCACCCGTCAATACACTAGAAACAAGACCATCTTTAGGGCTGGCCTCGTTTAATAACTTCAAAAGCGAAGCGGTATTCTCAGAAGCGTTAGCTGCCAAAAGCTTGAAGGCAAATGCGCGAACAAACCCGTACAACGTTTGGTTTTGTGCCAAAGTTTCCGGCGACAAGGCCCCAAACTTGTCGATCAATGACTCATATAATGCTTGGAGCTTCTTTGTTCCCGATTGTGTCTCGTAGATACTGATGAGGGCTCCGAAAATAGATGCGTGTAGCTTCTCAGGCTCGGCATTAAGCTCGACCGCTACGAGTTTCTCCAACACCAAAGTCGCCTGTTCGTACTTTGCTGCCTTAGAATTCATGTGCACCAAAAGCAATGCTGAGGCAACTGTCTCGTCGTCGTGACAGTTGACTCTTAGCCTCTGAAGACAGAATTTATACAATTTTCTGTTGATGGATCTTGTCTCATGAGGAGACTGCAAGTCACGCAAGGAGACATCTAACTTTAAAAGAACCTTGAAGAGAATAGGCGTGACATCGCCCGCAAAGTCTTCTGCGTACTGGTTATAGAACTTAGAGCGGAAATAGCTCGACGTTTTAGGCAAAGTGCCGGTCTGGTAGGCCAACAACAAGTTGTTTCTCACCAAAACCTGGAACTGGGGTTTCGTAAGCTTGTGTCTCAACCGGTGCAAGTTATCCTTGTAGCTCAATTCCCTAGAGAGGAAGTTGACGTTTTCTGGCGTGTCACATAACGAAACATAGTTATTTCTGAACGTCAATCTTGTCATGAGGTCGGTGACACCGACCAAGTCGATATCCTCTAAGGCCCCGAGCGCCTGGCGCCTGTTACCCTTAATTTGGTGGATATAAGCCACGGTCAACTTAATTGGAGCAATTTCTAAAGCCAAATCTGACGGGTCCAAGTCCATGTTTTGCTCGAGACACATCGAAGATGCGGTGTTTAACAAGGTTAAAGAGGCAGAAGTGTTTCCCTTTGCGAGCTCAGTCAATGCCTCGTTGAAAACAATGTCGTATGTTTTCTCGGCATCAGAAACGGAGGAAACTGGCTGTTCAGTGACACTTCCCTTAGAAGCGAGTTGCGATAAAATGGCCCGTTCGTTACAGGCGACATCCAATTCGTTATCTACAGAATTGGTCGAGATAAGCTCCCGGTATAAAGACAAGGCCTCAGTAATGTGTCCGTTTTGGTAAAAGCTTTGAGCCATAACGTGCTTCAATGCTCTCCTGCTGATGTTGCTGATTTCGCTGTTGCTTGCAGAAGTCGTAGTTTCGTAAAGGGCCTTCAAACGGTCGAAATGGCCTGTTTTGTAATACACATAGGCCTTTTCCACAGGGAACTCGGAGTGCACTTCTTCGGGTACTTCGTCCAAAAGCTGTAAAGCGCGGTAGTATTTGTCATAGTTGATCAAAGAGACAATACAATTGTGGAAGGAGTTGATATCGTTGAATTTTTTCACCGTGGATAAGTACTGGTATGAGATGTCAAAGACGGCCTCGTGGTCGGACAGATCTTGTGCTGTTGACAAGTTAAGGCCCTTGAAAGCATCGATCAAGTAGCCCAGCATAGTTTTTTATGTGGTGTAGTGGTACTGAAAAGTTGTCACCTTTTTTTATGGTGCTTTTGTATGTTAGGTTTCGAGTCAATCACCACTCTATTTCTCTGAGTGGAGGTTTTTTTTTCTTCGTCGCCAGTGGTAATATGCACATCCGGGCCCGTGGGATTTAGGTGAGAGACTTGGACAGTTTGGGGAGCCAAAGCAAGGTCCTCCAAATGCAGAAAAATATCGGGTTTCTGGGAAGAATTCTTAGTTAAAGATTCAGTTTTAGCTTCATTGTTCTTTTTTGTACTTTTCTAACGTGCAAATTTCGGACAACTCAATGTATCTGTGATTTCGTTATTACTCCTTCAATATGTGGCTGTGGAGGTTGAGACAGATTTCGCAGCAAATCGCGACACCGTAGAGGGGTGGAGTGATAACACTAACATAAAAATTTTCAAATCAGATACCACGAGTCTTACAGAACAAAACCCTTTATAAGTCTTCGGTAAGATTTGTGGAATCTTTCTTTTTTTGACATGAACCATGTCTGGTTCCATGTCTGGTTCCATGTTTGGTTCCATGTTCGATATTGCCGCGTTCCGGTGTGGGAAATTAAGCTCGTGCGAGCTATCAAGTTGGACCACCATTATCAAAACCATCAAAGTGGCTTTTCTCATGAGTGGAGAAATACGTTTAGAAGCTCTCTGTGGAACCTCGTTATACAATATTTATACGATTGTGTTTATGCGTATAATGTTTATTGGGTATCCTTGTGCATATGAATGCAAATAATTAGTGAACAAAGTCCGGGGAAAGTAATGAAGAAATGAAAGAAATAAAGGTACTAAAAAACCTCAAAATAGTTGTGCGTCGCTCAGCTGGTATGGATTTGGAATCTGTTTTTTTGCACCAAATGCTTCTTGCCCTTGTTGACACCAACGGACATGGACCTCTTGTGTCTGGCCATCTCCTGCAGCTTGGCAATCAATCGAAGCTCCAAGTCATCATCTTCTGTCAATGAATCTTGGCTTCTATGCAAAATCTGTTTCGTGGTATTTCTAGGTGGAGTCACAAAGCTAGGCAAAGCAGAAAACTTGTGTGCTGTTTTTGACTCGTTGTCATAGTTGCGAGGCTGATACAATTGGTCAAGCTCGATTGGACGGCGCAGCACTTGGCCCATTGACACGAGCGAACCAGTGAATTTGCGAATATCCAAATTGGTTAATGGTCTTCTTGTGTAGGTATAATTGTTCTGGGCCAAAGCCAAGATTTTGGGCTGCAAAATGTTTTCCTTGTCGTCGTTCACATCACTTGCACCGTCGGCGGTGTCACGTGACTTGTGATAAAGTTCGTATTCCTCTGGCTTATCCTCGTAAATGTGGAACCCAGGCAGAGCTTGTTTTTTGCCTGGCGTCAAATTGACCCCTAGTTTGGGAAGCTTTCTCAATGTTTGTGCCTGTGCCTTGGCGGGTGTGGCCAGTTTGTGCTTCAAAGGCGAAGATGAACGAGAGTTGAACATGCTGTCTCTTTTAGGAGACAACGGTCTGGCTGGAGAAGACATGACAAAGTTAAAAGAAGGATGCGTGTGAGGGAAAGCGATTAAAAAAGAGTCAATAAAGTGAAATATTGATATAAAAGAAAAGTGAAAGAAAGTCTTTGTGTTATAACGCCGTATATAAGTTGTGTTTTTCTTGTTTCGTGAAAGAATTTTATCTTGTTGGCGTATGGAGGACTCTTTATGCCATTGGAACCAGGTTCCTTCGTGCGTAATCACGCGTACGCGAGGTCGCGGCCAGGCGCGGATGCGGTGTAGAAAACACGCTCGTTTGTGCGGCCCGGCTCGCGAAAAAGACTTTGGGCCTGCAAACGGCACGAAAATCTCGCAATGCGTTCAGCCACCCCCGTTGCGGCAACTAGCCAAAAGTAGAATTTTTAAAAAATAAAATTGAAGCGGATGAAAAAATAGAATGGTAAGCTTAATGTATCACCGTACTTCGATGTCAACAGCTGTATTCGAGCTCATAGTGTTTTTACTCTCCTTACTTCGGATTACTCTTTCATGAGCAAAAATTCTCAAAGGGCAAATCTCTGCCCGTTGCAGGGTTGAGGCTCAATCGCGAAAGAGATGTGACTCGCTCTTTTTCGTGATTTTTTTTTTTGCCTTAATTCCACGTGTCGTGTTCAATGACGTTTTCCCGTGACCTCCTTTCCCAAAAGAGGAAAAATAGCAATTAATTGCTTGCTCGTATATTCACAATCTTATGTGGAGCATTTGCTCCTGAAAATTCACGGAATTCAGGTTCCGCCCAAGGAGCCGAGTTTTTTCTCCTGGAATCAGGCCTAAGGTTTTAATGGTAGTGTTCCAAACTATGGGGCCGGTTATCCGCAGGCCCAGTTTTGCTTTTGTAGATCTTTTTGATATCGAGGTCCAGTAATGTTATTTTCTATTTCAAAAATGCTTATGTAAAATAAAAGTGTTCTAATGAAATGGATTATTCTTTCTTTTGGATTTTTAAGTACGTGGAGTAATTTTTTTGCTCCCTTTTTCTGTCATCAACTAGTAAGTTGTTACCCCAGAAATTTATCAGTGCGCATTTTGCACCCATTTTTCAAATGGGGTCCCAGATTAAGAAGTGTGCAATAATTCCAAATACCAT
Organism: Metschnikowia lachancei; assembly: GCA_030572615.1. Classification (NCBI taxonomy): domain Eukaryota; kingdom Fungi; phylum Ascomycota; class Pichiomycetes; order Serinales; family Metschnikowiaceae; genus Metschnikowia; species Metschnikowia lachancei. Next base: position 38,465 of record JAJMAK010000071.1, read on the forward strand.
CATTAAAGATTCAAAACTATAAAACAAAGGATGGAAAGATGCATGTTCATAAATAAATTCCGATTAATATAGTAAGTTCATATCCCATTATATATACCAATATTTAATTTTCTTTTTCTTTTACCTTTGATCTCTTATGTGCTGAGTTCTACACCTAGCATATGCATGAATGTGGCCTATGACCTAACCTCTGTAGAAGTTGTTCTCAACAAAAGGCAACTTGACCACCTTACCTGGTCTCAACTTGCCACGAACTTCGATCTTAACATCTTCACCAATTTTCACATCCTTAGAGATGTAGCATTGAGCGATGTTTTTGCCAAGAGTAGGCGAAAGAGATCCAGAAGTGCTTTCACCCACCAACACGTCTCCGGAGCTATTGAAAACCTTACCACCAGTACGAACAGCTGGCCCCTGGGATACCACACCAATACGACGCTTGGTCACAAGGCTCTTATCTTGGAGCTGCTTCAAAATTTTCGAACTTCCGTTGAAGCTTGCATCAGCAGTGCGTCTCGTCTTAGGAATTAACCACAGCAACGTGGCATCTACAGGCGTAATTTGCTCGTTGAGCTCGTTTCCATAAAGACACATGCCTGCCTCGAGACGTAAAGAGTCCCTGGCCGCAAGACCAATAGGCTTAACCAAGTCGGGGTACTCGTCAATCAAATGCTCGAAAAAGTCACGTGCCTGAGCAGCCTCGGCTTCGTTGGATGATGGAATCGACAACTCAAAGCCATCTTCACCGGTGTATCCGGTTCTCAGAAGATGGATTTCACCATTGATGAGGCTGCTAAGGTTCACAAACCGTGTGGAGCCAAAAACAACCTTGGACAAGTCGGTGTTGGTGAATTTTTGCATCAATTCGCCTGCACCTGGGCCCTGGACGGCCAACAAGGTGCTCTCGAAGTTTTCGTGCTTCACGTCCAGGAAGCCGGCCAACTCGGCGTTTAAGAATTCTGTATCTTTGGCTCTGCATCCAGCATTTGTCACCATGTAGTACTGGTCGTCAGCGTGTTTTGTGATGATGGTGTCGTCGATGATACCTCCTTCTGCATTAAGTAATACCGACAAACTGCAGGTATTTGGCTGGAGGAGATCGAGGTCGATGGGGGTGATTTTCTGTAAAAACTCCTTGGCATTACGACCCAGCACACGGTGCTGTAACATGTGGCTGACGTCAAAAAGACCCACCTTATTTCTGACCCAGTGGTGGGACTCGATGTGGCTCTGCCCTTTATAGAGGAGGGGCATGTGGAAACCAGCATAGGCTGCAAACTTAGCGCCGTATTTCACGTGGCTCTCAAAAAGAGGGGTCTTGGTCAAAGCAGCAGACAGCATGGCGAATGATTAATTATATTAATGTACTTAATAACTGTTGTGCTTAAGCTCAAGTTTTTGAAAAGATTTATCTAGTTTGGGTTTCGCAGTGTGGAGATGATATACTATTTGTAGTGTGCAGCCGTGGGCCGAGTCAGCGTGCGCAGTCAGAGTCTGATATCGCAGTCAGCAGTCAACGAGTCAGGCCATAAAATTATTAAAAATAAGAGGGTTTCAGGTCTTTTCGATCTTTTTCAAATCCTTTTCATTCGACTAAAAAAATTATAAACACTTATATACCGTATTTCAATGTCATCCAAAAATAATTTACTTTTTTTGAATAGAATAAATATAAAAACTCAACTCTAAGCATGATTAGTGCACGACACGCCAGACCACGGCGCCCGCTCCTAACACGAGCATAATCACGAGACCTAGCAAAACGTAGCCCAAGCGCGTCAAGAGCGTCTGACGTACATGCCGATGGGTGAGGTTCGAGCATGGCTCTGCGTGAGTGCGGAATACTATGGCATATGTAATAAGGAAACAATTCAAGAGTAACAAGTTGGGTGAAAGAATGCCCACCACCATGTTATAGTCAACAATGCGGCCCCACTTGCGATAAAACTCACAGAGCTGGCAGTGGTAGCGCGATGTAGAGTCGGCATCGAAAAACGACACCGGCAACTCGAGTGACTTTTCAAGCATTGGGCCACGGGTTCTTCAATGTAATAATTTCTTCACTAGCCAAAAAAAAGGCTTTGACTATTTGAGTGGCAGTAAGCTAAAAACAAAACGTCTGCTATATAACTTAATTGACAGCTTAATTGGATTCTTGTCTCCATCGCACAAACCTATCTCTCTATATATATTCGTTTGTAAGTGTTTCATTGTGGCTTCTGGCGTGTTGCCAGAACTTGAGACCCCTCCTGGCCCCTACCTTGATTGTAGCTTCAGCGACCTGCCCGATTAGGTATCCGCAATGGCGCGGGCTCGTCACACGACGCTCGAATGCGCAGAAAAAAAAGTGAAAGTATGGAAAACTGATCCAAAGAGATTAAGAATTCTGCTTTTGTTTCAGAAATGTCAACACTATTACAGATATTCTTTTATTTTTGAATGATTTTATTTCTGAATGTAGAAGTCCGCATTGTGGGGTGCCTTCAGTCCCATCATGCATCCTCCCGTAATATAAAGCGCGGGGCCGGACTTGTTGTTTTGCACCCATGGGCGGGCCCACAACTAAATGTGTATATACTGTGGGCCCCACGTCCATCAATGCCTAAAGTTGAGAGATACGGTGATATTTAGGGGCGACCATGCCACAGTGTAAAGAAAATAGGCAAATGGGAAGCATTCTTTTCTTTCTTTTGTTATTTCTGCGTTTTAAAGGTTCACTTTGAAAGAATAAGTGATCTTCGCCATCGTGGGAACCAGTATTCTATTCTATTGTGTTTTTTTTTTTTCTTTTGTCATGACCTCCAGATAAAACTGCTCTCTCTCCACAAAATGGACTGATGCTTTATGTTACGATAAGGTGGGAGGAACTGTTATTCAATCGCTACTGCCACAGTAGGTACAGAGGGTACTGGGACAAATACGGGCGGAGAATAGTTGGCACGTCCATACGCAGCAGTTAGCTTACGGGGCAGGATAGTGACTTGGGACGATATGAAACTCTCAATAATTCGTATTCTAACTACACATAGTGCAGTCTGTCTAGTGATATGTATTTTTAGTTGTTGTAATATGAAATGCATCAATGAAAGAAAGAAAGGAAAAAAAAAAAACAAACTGTGATAATAATTGACTCACAAGCCTAAGAGTTTTTTTTCTTTCTCTTTAATGGGATGGTTGACAGGTATCTTCGTATTAATTTCGAGTTTCCATTAAACGATGATCTGCACATCCCAGGACCCATAGGACCTAGGTTGCTTATCGCACCAGTGAAACAGGCATAATTAACAGAACCTTCAAAGTTTTATAATAAACTTGTTACGATTTAAAGTGATTTGTACATATATACAAAATTCATTTCAGAAATGAATGACTGAAAAAACACAAGCAAGCAAGAATTTGGCCACTTAGTCCCCTGAAATCAACTTTCTGTTTTCTGCTGCGTAGGGCACCCAATTACTGATCAGGGCCGCATAATTACTACAGACAACCAGGCCACATTGAAAAAAACAAAAGGACAGGAAAACTAATAGAGCACAAAACAAAAGCAGGAAGCCAATAATTAAAGATCAATGAACTAAACTTATGTTCTAAAAATCACAATTTTAAACCCATTTTTCCTTCCAAAGCACATCTTTCTCATCTTTCTCGTCCTTAAGTAGATCATATTCCTCGTGCTCGCTCAGACCTTGCCAGACACCAGAGCGCGGCCCCAGACAAACTAGCCCGCACCCGGGATCCGAATTTAGGCCCTTCAAGAAATAATACCAAAACTACACACCCATACATATATGCCAGATGACTTCGTTTGATCTCTCGCGGATCGTGGAGTCGCTCGAATCGACTAAAACAAAGAGCCGCAATGATGCGCTAGCGCTCCTTGACGGCTTCGCCGTGTCAAAACTCCGACTTACAGCTCTGCAGCTGGCCTCACTCATTGGTTCTTTAGTTAAGGCCATCGAGATCGAGCGGGACGCGTGTGCCAAAGCAGCCGCCAAAAGCAGCGCAAGAACCACGACAAACCTGGCCATTGCTCGTGCTACCAGTGCCTCTGTGTTTCTACGGGACTTTATCCAGGAATTTGTGAAAAAACCCCCGGGCTCGAGAGAACGACCCCGCCTTAAAACTTGTGTCTCCCTAATTAACAGTATCGTGACACTCTACTACGAGCCTTCGTCTATCTACCCTTTTCTGCCGTGCGTGGGTAACTTTGCCAAAACTCTCTACTCCTTATTCGAAGCGCCATATGTGCTCACACACCTCACGACAGACACCTGGCTGAAATGCTACCATTTCCTTTTGCGCGCAATAGCTTACGAGCTAGAATACGTAGATTCACGTGGAATCAACGAAAATCTTCTTAGTGACTTATATGCGGCTATATTTCTTCTTATTGGCGGCCTGCTGACATATGGGTCCCTTCCGCTTCTAAGGGAAAACACGTACTTTCCCATGCTCCATCTTCTCACCAAGACGCTCGCGTACTTCAACAAACGCGAGTCTCCGGTGTTGGTGACTGCGTTCAAGATTATGAACAACTTGCTTATATCTTCGGCCACCGAAGACTCGAGCTTTCTGCATGAACTCATTCGAATTGGAATCTCCGCTGCGCTTCAGTTTGCAGCTACCCCCATATCCAATTTGCTGGACCAGCTCTTTGTCTTCTTGAACCTAGACTCCTTCCATCGCTATTTGTCTTTGGCAAAACTACCAAAACTCATCTCTGCGCCACCGACGGAACGTGCTATTGAGTCTAATGATACTTCACTCTTGGGCGAAAATGATACAATAATCATCTATAATTTGGAAATGCTCATATACGCTCTAATTAACCGTTTCACGGCGCTGGCTCTGAATTTAGGCCCAGAGGATCTAGGTATCTGCGACTGTCTGGAAATCAGAGACTGGTATCACCTTCGTAAGATTTACTTGGCCTCACAAAATGCCACACCGTGGCTTCTTGCATCTGCATTATCCAAGCTAGTTTCATCATTCTACACCATCTCCCTGCTTCATCCAAATTTGGAGGCACAAAATTGCCAAGATGTGGTTTTGGCGGCAAATTCGTACTCTGCAAACTCGTTCAAGCGACAAAAACTTCATGACAGGCAAATGGACTTGCACCGCGCAAGCACACCGGCCCAATTCTATGTATCGTTGATATCTTGCGAGGAAAGTAAACTCCAAAAATGTGGTCTCCAGCTTCTAGCATTCCACTATGAGTTATACAGAGACGATACAGATCCAAATTTAAAGGAGCAAGTGGATATCCCGAACCTCACGTCTTTCGCATTTAGTGGGCCCACTGTATTAGATGCAGATTTCCAAAGCAATGAAAACAGCCAGACCCAAACGCTATCCGTACTATCAAATGTAGTCAGGTTAGTAGCCAATGGAAATCACTCTTTCTGGGGTCTCGTGGTATGCCGGGGACTTTTGGGGACTTCTGACTTTGAAGCTAGACCAGAAAGGCTCGTCTTTAATAGGGGGATATATCAATTGACCAAATTACTGCTTGATCTTCTCAAGGATGTGACCGTTTGCCAGTGGGCATGTTCGGTGTTTGGAAGTATTGTTTTTTCCCAATCTCCCGCTAGTTTGAAAATTCTTATAGACAGCACTATGATGAACCAGCTCGAAAACATTACCGAACTTTCCGAGCTCTTGGGTCCAGCATCAATCAACTTGTTTGCCATGGAATTTTGGCAAGCTATAGCTCATACATACGTGATTCTCGGCTCACGTAAAAGATTCAAATTGTCCAAAGACATCGCTAAATGGCTCATTGAGAAGTGGAATACAACCTCAGAAAAGCTTTCGGTTAATCGATTGGAAGAAGTTTCAACAATTATTCCTCAGATTGTCATGTGGCTTGGAGGGGATAATGAACCATCATCTTCCAAATTCTCTGCATCGATTCTGAGGGATTCCACTCACGAAGCAATGAAAGACTGTGAAGAACTTCAGAAGTTTATTGTATTTGAAGAAGAACGATATCAGGAACATCTGCAGAATGGCTTGAGGCTGGCCAAGTTAGAGTATTCTCCAATTGTGGTAGAATCGGTGATAAACTCCATCTGCAAAGACATTCAATCTGAAATTACGGAGGAGAATCTCGAGTACGCCTTAGCATTGTCAATGATGTATGCAAAAGTCTCCGAATTCATTCGCGGAAACTTCCTGGAATATTCAACCATTCTCGAGGAAAAAGCCAGAAATCTCATACTGTCTCTCACTCCATATATTCGACTGAAAGAACAAGCAACTATCGTCCTCTCCATATTGTTGCAATTCAGCCCCAGTGAAGATGTTTTACATGAAGTGGCTTTTCCTTTCGAAATCATGGATTATCATTTTCGATTCTTGCCGACAACGCCAGGGCTCAAAAGCGTCCCGACATCTGACCTCGAAGCTGAGTTCTCAAGCAGTGGTTATAAACAAGATTACTTATCTGCCCATGAGTCCAGTGGCGAATACATTGACCAATTTGCGTACTTTAAGTTTCTTGCGAAATATGAAAGTTCGAAGCCCGACTCCTGTATCAAGTATATGGGTAATCTCTCACCGAACTGTATTTTGGACTGCTTGTCCTATTACCAGGAATCAGGAATACTAGAGTTCCATAAATCAAATATGGCCATCACTGCCGGCATAGTTCGTTTAATAGGCGAGAGACTATTGTCCGTTCAGGATTTTGATAGACTAGAGTCTACTATATCCGTATCCTGTCGCTTCCTTGAGGCTTTGATGCCAACGATGAAGGGAATGATGGGAGAAGAGCTCCGCAAAGATAGCCTCGACTTGATCTCCTATTTCTATCAATGTGCAGAAAAAGATATCTTGATGAGTGAACGAGCCACAGCCAAGGTCTGGAATTTGTTGTTACGTTTCACGAAGTACAACGATGAAGTTTTTCTTGCTAACGCCGATATAATATCTTCTCTTTTAAGACACTTGCCTGATTTTTCGAATAGGATGAGAATTTCTGTTTGCGAAAGCCTTCGCAACTATATTCACTTGTTGGACTCGATATCCCAGGGTCTCTTTTTCCAAAAAATCACCGAAACTTTTATAACTCCTCAGTCTTCGGTGGAAAGTTGCGCCACATATTGCTTGTTTCTTACTAATTTATCAGCTGACTTTGTTATGGATACCTCTGTGTTAACCTGTTTGATGAAGTATTCTCGGTTTCCATTTTTCATTCCTTATTTAAGGAGGTGTATAGAAAAAATGGCGTTGAGACAAGATTTTGGTGATCCCAAATTATATTTTAAGAATCTAAGAATGGACATATTGAAGAACTGGTGGGTGGAAGGACTGCACTTATCAGATTTTCCTTATATCATCTTCGGATACTCCAACATTAACGAGTTTATATCAGAAAACTCCAAACAGATGACGTCTATCATTTTAGCGTTGAGATGCAAGCCGGAAAGAGTTGCGAAAAATCGAGGTTTCATGAATACTATCAAAGAAGTGAAATATACAGACACTTCGAACTTGATCCGTGAAAGTTTGCCTAGTATCATCGCCTTATCATACACTTCTAACGGTATTCGCAGTGAAGTGTTTGCATCTTTGAAGAAAATTCTTGATATTTATTACAAAGAATATATCAGGGAAAAGCTTCCCTTAATCATTTTGGAAGTGGTCCAATTCACTGATGTGACAAGCGAAATATCATTAAGAGCGGCTATTAGGGGTGTCGTTTCAAACCAATATTTGAAGTCTTCAGAAATCATCAATTCTGACAACCAACAGACCGTGGATCCTTCTTCTAGTGTTGAACTCATCTCCGCACTCATTAAAATATTCTGGGAGGGAGACGCTGAAGGGTTTTGGTCTTTACCGACAGTCTATTTTCTATTCAGACGTATTGCACTTGAGAACGCCCCGAGAAGCTCTGGGAAATTGAAGAGTATCTTGAGGAGATTACAGTATGTTTTGTGTGTAAGCAGGATGGAGCTTCTTGATTTTTCTCTCGTGCAGCTATCCATTTCGATTTGTCTTTCGATGATTAGGAGCGGTATAATTTGTGAAACTCTTCCTATTCTCAATCTGCTAGACTTTGAGTCATGCTATTCTGTTCCCGTTGATCAACTGTTGCCTATGATTTTTCGAATACTCTCTGCTATGCTTTCGATCAGCGAGCATGAGAGTTCACATTTGAAAGAAGTATGCGAGAAGCTAGATCATTTTGTTGATCTGGACAGCGACTATTTTGGGACAACAAAAAGCGTTGTCAAATCTGCTATACATTGTGTCAGAAATCAGATATTTGAGCTTTGTTTGGTTGATGTGGAAATATTTCTTGATGATAAAAAGAATCGCAATCTTGTTTCAACAGCTGGCAGAGAGATTTTTCGCATCATATCCAAGTTGTTGGGACATATCAGTATCAACTCTAAAGAAGCAACAACGACTCAATTTGCTTCGATGTGCCTAAAATACCAATCTGATCCTCAAGTGGATGACAAATTTCGCCTTTGGATATCAGAGTATTTGGCTGAGTTTCACTTATCAGGATTGGCGTATACCTCTCTAGAAGACATAATTCTGTTTAAAGAGTACTCTGGGCTAAAAAAGACCGACTTTCTCGGAGCACACAAAACTCTCAATCCTTTCTTAGACCACTTGATAGAACAACTCGATTTTGGTTCTTATGAGGAGGGGGCCTTCTTGGAAATTGCTCTCGGTGCATTGATTCACAAGTTCACGATGAAAAAGCGGGATGTTTCGAAGTTCATTGACTTTAATCAATGCTACAAGAGGTTTAGTCTGTACATCTTGCCTTTGGATTTCCACTCATGCGCACTTCTCAACGCAGAGAGAAACGACAGTTTTGAAGCGACTTCATCGGTGGAGGAATTTGTAAATGACTTCGAAAGCATCATTCAAAATCTACCTTTTGAAACTTGGGCTTGTCAACTTCTCTTGTCTTTGTTCCAGGAAATTTCACCCTACACAAGTATTGTACCAATACTTGTTGATTGCGTCTTTAAGATACCCAGGATAGCGAAGGAAACTTTACCCAGTGTGATATGTTTCTATGTATATCTTGCAGGAGAAACTGCAATTGAGTCCATCTTGAAACTTTTTCAGGGATATTGGAAATCTTTTCGAAAGCCATTCTGCCAAAAAAGCATTGATTTGATCAAAAACATTGCGATAACTTTGCGTATTGGTGCCATGCAAAACATAGACATTTTTAAAAAGGTCTATGGCTCTTTGGATCATAAGCACTTGTTTCTTATAGTGAGGGAAAGTAACCTGCCCAAGTCGGCCCTTTTGTTTTTCGAAGATTCGCTTATTAGAAGAGATGAGAGTTTCGATTGGGCAATATATCGGGATTCATTAGCAAAGGTGTACAGCTCAATCAACGACGAGGATCTGCTTCTGGGAATACCCGGGGATGTGACGCTTGAAGATTCTTTAAATCTAAGATACGGATTCGTTCCTTCTGCAGAAAAATTAAGATATAGCAGTGGTTTTCTTGACGCTGATTTTATCATGAATGAACTGCCTCTGCCAAGGAATTTACTCCAATCTCTACAGAACGAAGGCTATCTTGGTGCTTCGAGCTTGCTCAGCAAACATTCCGATGTTAACTCTATGTCTGAATGGTCCTGGAAATTGAATCAATGGGACTTACCCATTGATAATACTTCAACTGACGAGCACGATGTCATCTATTCTTATTTTAAACAAATACAGGAAAATCAGCTTGGAAGGAGGGGAATATATGAAGCTTCCATGTTGAAGCTTGTCTCAGGAATGCCGGAAAGTGACTCTTCTATTTTGCGTCCACGAGAAATGATTTATGCTACCGAAACATGGTTTAAGGGTCTTGCGTTGATAAAAAGTGCAAATGCTATTTTTGAGTCAGTACCTTCAGTGTTCCTGGCCGACGTATCATCGTTCGAGAAGCAAACGAACTGGTTCGAGGTTGCTGAAACGCGCCATTTCGAGGACATTCTTTGGGCAAGAAGACTTGCGTTCTCTCTTCATGAATCTAATAACTTGAAAAATGATCAGCAGATTTCACTCATGGAAATCACTTCTGAACTCCAACGTTACTGCAAACAAGGGGAGATAAACGAGATTGTCAGGTATAATAATCTTCTTCGGCGCGGGGAAATGATTCAAAAGACTATCAGCTCTTGCATTCTTCTCGAAAAGGTGGTGAAGAGAATGGGGCCTAATGATCCTCACCTGTATCGAGAACTACAGAGACTCTCGTCTTTTCAAACGGCACACACCTTGTGGTTGGAAGGAAAAACCGATGTCTCTGTGGCTTTGCTAAAAAGTTTGGCAGATAAGGGCGATATTTCTCTTGCTATATCGACATTAAACGTCAGCAAAATCATGATCAACGCTCAGCTAGCCATGTGGCTAGCCGAATCTCGACTGGATCTTGGATCTAACATTTTAGAGAGGGTTGTTGATCCCATTAAAGCTGAAATTGACCTGGTTGATGACATAAGGCAACGAGCACGAATCTACCACCTCTTAGCTCATTTTTGTGAGCTGCAATACAAGTCGAAGGTACTCAAAGAGCAAATAATGCTGTTGGAAGTAAGACTCAAATCAAGGAAAGACGAGGTTCAAGAAATAAAAAGTCATTATGGGAAAAGTGAAGTTCTGGTTCCTGAACGAAACGCCGCCCGAATCTACTACGATGAACTCAAAAGCCTGATCAAATCGGCGAACAGCGAACTAGTGTCCTTAAAAGAATTGCGGATGAATTTTGCCCATAATGCAGTCAAGTTTTATTTAAAGACCCTTCTTCTTGGGGAAGCCAGTGACGAGGACTTGGACAAGTTCTTCTCTCTATTTCTAGAACTTTCAGGAGACGAAGTTTTGCAATCTGCAATCAAGGGAGAAGTTTTAAATCTTCCGTCGTATAGACCTCTCACGTGGTGTACACAAATCTTGTCCAGGGTATCAAAAGAGGCATCGAGTTTCCAGGAATCCATACAAAACTTGATCTTCAAGATTTGTCGCGATCATCCTTTTCATTCGTTATATTATCTCATCTCATTGCTTTATCACGAGAGGTTGGCCAAAGAAACATCTAATGCTTCCATGATATCTCGAGTGGCTGCAGCAACTTATATTAGAAACAAGTTACATGGATCGAGCCTGGTTTATGCCACAGAAGTACTTTTGCCCATCGAGAGATTATGCATGGAAAGTGTTTCATTAGCAGAAATAAAAAGCTCCAAGGGACGGACTTTGCAGTTGGACAAGTTGAGGGTTGGTAATTTCTGGTTAACGGAACTTCCGCGTATTCCCCCTCCAACGCTAGAAATCGCCGTCAGCAATTCTGGATATGCAAAAGTGCCCACAATGATGAAAATTGAGCCCAAAGTTTCCATTGCTGCATCTGGTATCAGCTTGCCAAAAGTTGTCACGTTTTTCCTCTCGAATGGCGCAAGGCATAAAATGCTTTTAAAGCACGGTACAGATGACTTAAGGCAAGACGCAATCATGGAGCAGGTTTTTGATAAGGTAAATAAGATCTTCCAAGAAGACAAGGAGACACGAAAGAGAAAGTTGCGCGTCCGAACATACAGCGCCGTACCCTTGGGGCCCAAAGCTGGTGTCATTGAATTTGTGCCGGACTCCAAGGCATTATTTGAGGTAATCCAGCCATACCATCAGGCCATGGATACCATCAAACTTGACAAAGCTAGAGAGATGATGAAAAACTGCCAGACAAAAGAACAAAAGGAAAGGCTTAAAGTTTACCGGGAGATTGAGGCAAAAATTAAGCCTGTCCTTAGGTACTTTTTCTTGAACAACTTTTCCACACCTGATGCTTGGTTTGCAAGCAGGCAAATATATATACGAGGTGTTGCAACTAGCTCTATAGTTGGTCATATTCTTGGGCTCGGTGATCGTCATTGCAATAATATTTTGTTGGACGAGTTCACTGGCGAGCCAATCCACATTGATCTCGGTGTCGCGTTCGACCAAGGAAAACGGTTAAAGATTCCCGAGACTGTACCGTTCCGATTGACACGGGATATTGTCGACGGTTTTGGCTACATGGGAACTTCGGGGTCGTTTAGTAAAGTGTGCGAGCATACTTTCCGTGTGCTTTGGGCCAGCAAGGACCACATTTTGGCTATATTAGATGTGTTGAGATGGGACCCATTATACTCTTGGTCGATTTCGCCCATTAGAAAAAGAAAGCTACAAGAGGAAAATACTGACGTGCTTGACCCAGAGGCTAACCAGGATGGTTCTGCCGCAGGTAAGGCCATCCTTGGGGTTTCGGATAAGCTTAGTTCTGGGGGCCTTAGTGTAGAAGCAGCCGTCCGCGAGCTAATACGCGAGGCGTCGAGCGAGCAGAACTTGGCAGTGGTGTACTGTGGATGGTGCCCATTTTATTAACGGCGTAAGAACCTGGAAGGAGAATCAGTATTCAATTCAAGAAAAAAAAAGGTACAATTACTTTTTTTGGTACTTTGCGACTCTTTTACGCGTCTAGTGGAAATCTTATCTATGGGCCAGAGGGACTAGAGTGTGCACGGCAATCTCCGCTGCATGTTCGCGTTCGCAACTTCTCCCCACACATCACGAAGGGTAACTGTATCCATTTAATATTTGGGTAAGAAAGAAGATGCCATGCTGAATGGAAAGGTCATTTCGATATCTCTAGATGTATTTGGCAGGAGTACCGAGCGCAAAGTTAAAACTGCGTTGGCTCAGGTGAAAGTTGTATGGGAAAATGAAGGACAGGTGCTTTACTTGCTTGCCGCGTGCGAGGAAGGCATGTTTGAGGGCAGATTCACGCTTTCGAAATTAAAAAAGGCAAAGGTGAAGCCAGATCTCCACCATGATGACTGGGATGGTATAATATCCTACTTATTTAATGCTAATCTCATGGACGAGAAACATGCTCCTACTGGCTTCGATAATGTCACCTTGAAGGGCCGCCTCACATCGCTGGAAGAGTACGATATAGCCACCGGTGAATTAATTGGCGACGATTTATCTAGTTTTCCCCCTGATTTCGAACTATCTGTTAGAACGGACGATTTGCTTGCGATAGAATATGGCTCCATGATGCTACGATACAAGGATGTAGAGGGGCTGTCAGATACTGACCGCGCAAGCATGAATTTGCTCAACTGGATCCTGGAAATTACTAAGCAGATGCAAGATGTTCAAGCAGAGTTGTTTGATAGAAATCGCCGTCTCGAGGAAGCGGAAGCTATTATCACAGAGAAAGATAGGGCCATCGAGGAGATGGAAAGCGATTATAAGACTATCTTACACGATGTTGAGGATCGATTTTTCCAGGTATTACAGAGCAAAAGACGCAAAATTGCACAGCTCGAGGGGGACAGCCCCGAAAGATTTGATATGTTGAATGAGAATTACAAGGAAAGGCAAAAGTCCAACTTGAGGATTTTGAAGTTGGAGGATATCGTTATAGGAGAGGGGAACAAGAATTACATCAGAGGCGGGCAGAAGCGGAAGCGAAGGTCACGTAATGTGCGTGCAAAAGCGGAAACTCGTGCTGAAGATTTTGGTATGGCAGTGAAACGAGAACCTGTGCCCGAGGAAGTCAAGAGAGAGAGTATCGATATTAAAGACGAGAATGATATCAAAGACGAGAATAATGACAGTCTTTTTAAAGACGAGCCTGAAATGGAGATAGACGAGCCTGCCAACTACAGCCTGGCTGGTTTCAACACAGACACAGATATGGTACCCGAGGGGCTGAAATCACCGAGCACAGCCCCTGCTTTAGAGTCGGGTACGGATTCTGCATCCGTACACGATCTGACAGACTACAGTGGGTCTGAAGGCGATGGGGATGTCGCGGAGACAGATCACGTGCGCGATCGTGGAAGCGAAAAAAGTGCATCGGGAGTAGACAGTGACGACGAAGGCAACGAAACGGAATATTCTGATTGATAAGTATTCCAATCGTGGATCTATCCGTCGCTCTGTGTTTTAAAGGGGCACTTTTTTTTTCTTTTTTTTTTTTTAAAAAAAAAACAACTGTGGCAACAGAGGACGAGAGTCAACGACAAAAACCCTCAAATCTCATCACAGCGCTGGCGAGTTGTGTGAAGTTCAAATCCCGCAGTGACTGCAGCGGGCCGGTTAGGCTCGCGCAGAGATCTGGAAAAAAAATCCATCATTCTGACTGGGGTACTAGACGTCTTTTCTCTTCTACCCATTATACAAGAAGTCAGCTCGGAGTAACGTTAAACTTACAAACAGGTGCAACGAATTCCTGCTCATTCGACCCTTCACATTCGCTTGGTTGCCAGGACTCTCTTTCAGTCTTTTGTGTTTTGTTGTCTGTCACTTTTATTCACGACACATAAATCTATATCTGGCCAGCCTCATCTTGCATTCAGTTCAGTTCACTTCCCACTGCACTTTCATTTTTCGGTCATTGTTATCAGCAACAGTCCCTTCTGATCGCTGAATAGGTTCTCATTTGTTTTCACCAGCATTTCCTTTATTTCTTGTTGCTGTGTTACCAAAAATTTAGAGAGTAACATTTTCAGTTGGCATTTACTCTTGCTTATCGGAAGAGACATTCATTTCTCAATCAAAATCGTTAATATATTGTTCATTTCCAGATATGTCATACTACGATCAATACCAAACCACGCCTCAACACTCGATGGATCACCCTTTCCGTCAGTATTATGCAAACGAGCCATCGCGGGATTTTTTGGAGACCCAATTCCAGCCGGATCCCAGACCAAGTTTCGATTATTATACCCAGATTAATGGTGATATTAATACTGATCTCAACGGTGGTGGGTACTTTCTCCCGAGTGAAGCGCCTAGTCCCTTTTTTAACGAGAGGGCCTTTCAGGAAGGTAGAACCTCTCCTCAGTCGAATCAGGCTTTTTATGCATCTAACCAACCTGTGGAGCAACCCCAACAGCCTCAATGGAATATCTTCCATGAGTCCAGCCCAAATTTTGCTCAAAACTCATTTGGAACTCCTGCGCAAACATCTCCAGGAGTGGATTTCATGTATGGTCCAACCAGCCAACCTGCGATTGCTCCACAAAATTCTGGTCCTCCAGTAGACCCTGCCGCTCCTTCACGCACTGTCTATTTGGGAAACATCCCTAATGACGTGGAACCTAACGAGTTGCTAGACTATGTCCGGAGTGGAATTTTGGAGAACGTCAAAATTTTGCCCTCGAAAAACTGTGCATTCATTTCATTTATTGATCTGCAATCTGCATTGTTATTTCACTCGGACTGCATTTTGAAGAAGTTGAGTATCAAGGGTAATGACATTCGTGTCGGCTGGGGTAAAAACACTCCCATTCTTCCTGCGGTCAAAGAGGCCATCCAAAAGGACGGCGCCACCCGGAACGTCTATTTGGGTAACTTACATAACCCCGCAACGGGCGAGATGATCACCGAGGACGAGTTAAAAGCAGACTTATCCAACTATGGTGTCATCGATTGCATTAAAATCATCCATGAAAAAGGAATTGCATTTATTCATTTCTTGTCCATCTTGAGTGCCATCAGATGTGTGTCGAATTTACCTATGGAGGAAAAATACTTAGACAAAAAATGTTTTTACGGAAAGGACAGATGTGCTTTTATCACGAAAACCCAGCAGCACAATGCTGCGCAGTACTTGGGCCTTGCTCCAGGCATGGAGCATGTGGTCACTGCTGCTGACAGGGAGTTCATTTCATCTGCTTTGGTGCAACAATCTGCTGCTGCTGCACAAATTGCTACTCAGGCCGGTGGTGCTAATAACCTAGGAAACAGAACCGTATACCTTGGAAACTTGCACCAAGAGTCCTCAGTTGAGGAGATCTGTAATGTTGTCCGTGGAGGTCTTTTGCAGAGCATCAGGTTCTTGAAGGAAAGACACGTGTGCTTCATCACTTTTATCGATCCAATTGCTGCTGCTCAGTTTTTTGCCATGTGCCAGTTACACGGCTTGACTATCCATAACAGGAGAATCAAGGTCGGATGGGGTAAGCACTCGGGACCATTGTCGAATGCATTGTCATTGGCAGTGTCCAATGGTGCGTCACGTAATATTTACATTGGCAACATTAACGACTTTGAGTATTTCAACGCGCAGAAATTGAGAGAAGATTTCTCAACCTTTGGCGAGATTGAGCAGATCAACTATCTTGAAGCTAAGAATTGTGCATTCATCAATTTCGTTAATATTGCGAATGCGATCAAGGCAATTGATGGAATTAAGTCGTTCAAGGACTACAAGACTTTGAAGATCAACTTTGGCAAAGACAGGTGCGGAAACTTACCACGGCAGTTCCAGAACCAGCCTCAAAACTTGTTGGCGGAAGCCCTCGACTCGCGTCAATTCGGTAATGGCAATCAGACGCCATTCAGTCGCGAAGCATCCGCATCTTCCGACCGTGAGTATAGAGATGAGTTGCAGGGAGAGCAGTAGAAAAAGAGCAAACCCAAAACAAAAAAAAAAAAAGCAGAACGAAAGAGTCTCAATAAAGAAACGATGCTACGTAAAGACAGTGTAAAAATTTTTTATAAATTTGTATATAGATCCAAATAGGAAGCCCCATGCATATTCTTAACCCAGTCAAGGTTACATCTTCGGAAGAATCTTGGTGAGCACCACCATAAGGAAAAACAACACAAACACAAAGGCCATGGTCTTAATCATAAAAAAGATGGTGATTTTTCCACCAGTCTTTGAACTCAAGTACGTGTTGAGATTTGTGCCCACGCTTTGCATCAACGTCAGACTACGCATCATATTTTCGCTGGTCTCCGACACCAAGGTAGCGTCATCAATGATTTTAGCAGAAAGATTACGTGCAGATGTTTTGAGGGACGACGCCAATTCTGATAAGTCACTAAGCAAGTCTTCTTGAAAGGTCTCGTGGTAATTGTTTATCTGCTCATTTGTTGCATTTTTATCTTGGTCCAAAGACGTGGATGCCCCATCAGCAAGCAAGCGTTTGCGTAAAGAGGCATAGTTATCATTGGAAGTTTCATCCGACCCATTGAAGGGTGTTTCATTTGAGGTTTCCTCACCAGATTCGGAAGATGGTGTCTTTTCCTCGACGTATCGTTCTACATAACCTTTATGTGCCTGTTCGTATGCGTAGAAGCCCTCATCTACGGAATCCGCTAGTTTCTGTAATCTTGTATGAAGCAGCACATACATCTTGCTGGATTTATGGGCATTGGTTGTTCTTAGTAGGCGTGGAATATCGTGTTGGATCTTCTGTAGTGTTAATTTTTGGAGAAACGGGCTTGAATTCGGGGTTGCCAGGCTGCTCTGTGCACAAGAAACCTCGTTCTCGTACTGCGTTAGGATAGTGGCAACATTTCCAAGACTCAATGACATATTGGATAAAGAAAATCTCCCTTTGTTTTTTGTTT
>JAJMAK010000072.1:0-43295 GCA_030572615.1 Metschnikowia lachancei
TGCACTCCGAACACACATCGGATACTCGTTACTTGATTGCTCTGCCACGTGGCGTCTTAGCAATATCGTCTCTTATAGACACTCCTGCGGTAAAACCTTAAATAGAGGCGATTCCCCCTTTGGTTGAATCGCCAGCTTTAACTACATCATTGAAATACACAATACCTTTTAGCTAGCCGGACGGCTTGAACCTGATAATTTTACTAATTTTAATCTACACTGGGCATAAGTACACGAAAATATCTAATACACTTATACATGTTTATAGTAATAAAGGAAATGTCAAATATCCTAGGGAAGTACTATTTAAAGAGCCAAGTGGTTTGGTTGGAAGGACCAAAAACTGAAAAAGGTAGGTTTGAAAATCTATCAAGTGTGGAAGCTTGTGTCTGGCTTAAAATTGCCCTTCCATTCCTCAACAGCTGGGGCGCAATTTTTCTGGATCCTATTTCTTCAGATTAACTATATAGGGACTTTTTATACGATAAAAGAAGAAAAAAAGAAAAGAAAAGAAAAGAAAATAACAAGAGTTAATCAGTTCCTGATGATGCAAATAATGACACACTGCCTGTGCTTTCGCCTTCGGCTTGTACATATGCCTGAGATAAAACTCTGTCGATTTATATGAAAACAACCCCTTTGAGTCGAAGCAAAAAAATTAAAATCGACAAGCAATCAATTCTCTTTGGTTTTGATGGTTTACTACTTTAGACAAGATTCTTGTTTTTTGTCTCCCATATTACGCACTATCCCTATTAAATTACTGTGTAGAGTAAATGGAAACATCTTAGAAGCACACAACACTCCAACCACTTTTCGAGATTCTCAAATTAGTTTTAAAGCAAAATTCACATCAAAACATTCTTTTACATATTTAAAACTCACCTTTTGTGAAGATTTTAGTAGTTTCAACAAGAAGTTTTTTGTAATATTCGCATTCTTCCTAGTGCCCGCACTCCGTCTCCAGTGTCGCACCCAAGATCCACCAAGACCTTTTTTGCACCCAACAGAATGGCTTTTTTTTGCACCCAACAGAATCACCTTTTTTTGCACCCAATACAACCACACTCTTCTTGTACCCAGAAAGATTAATTCAGTTGTTTTTTGATTGGGACCATAACAAAGGAAGTGAACCAAAAGAAAGAAAGAAAAAAAGAAAGAAAAGAAAAGAAAAGAAAAGAAAAGAAAAGAAAAGAAAAGAAAAGAAAAAACTTAAACAACACCACCATGATCCCCTTTCTCTTTCTCTCTCTCGTTGGAGCATCCATTGTAGTTGAAACTGTTCTGCATTTCGCCCCTTTGGATACCCCAGAAGCATTAGCCCTTCAACAACCCCTTCCCGTACCCGACTGGCTTACGGAATTCACGGGGCTCACCGAATGGCCGGGAATGGATCCTCCCTATATTCCCCTAGACTTCATTGACTTCTCGGCTCTTCCTTGGAACCTGGACTCTTGGATTCATTTGCAAGGAGACTGTAATCCCGAACACCGCTACGACATGTGTTCTTTCGATTGTTGGGCTTGTGTCACGCCGGAAGACGTGGTTACGTGTCCTGTTCTCAGCCAGACTTTTGATGACGGCCCATCCCCCTTCACATTAGACTTGATCAATACAATCGATGTACCCGTGACATTTTTTACTATCGGCATCAACGTGGTGAGATTTCCTCAGATTTATAGGGAAACTGCTGATCGGGGCCATCTCATGGCGTCTCATACTTGGTCACACAAGTTTCTTCCCTCTCTCAGCAACGAGGAGATTGTGGCCCAGATCGAATGGTCGGTATGGGCCATGAATGCCACATATGGGCATATTCCCAAGTGGTTCCGCCCACCATATGGCGGAATTGATAACCGGGTGAGGACTATTCTCCACCATTTCGGGATGCAGGCAGTGCTCTGGGACTTTGACTCTCTTGATTGGGCCTTGGCCTCCAATCAGGGCCCCGAGACTGAAGAAGAACTTCAGCAGCGACTCCGTAACTTTGACCTGGATCGTGGACACAAAGGCTTGATTTTGGAACACGATAGTTTTGAGAGGACCGTGGAGATTGGTATCAATCTTTATGATGTCGTGGGCGACCACCAAATGACCGTGTCCAAATGCACTCAAGGCTTGGACTACATCCAGCACTTTGAAGACGGTGCGGACTTCTACCGCCTCGGGTCAAAGTTGGGCAAACTTGGATCCAAGTTGGCGAGATTCGGCTCCCGCCGGTCTGCTTCACGCGGGTCTTCATCACGCGGGGCAGCTTCTAGCGGCGCAGCTTCACGTGGTTCCGGTGGCAAAGCTTGAGTTCTAAGAAAAAGAAGTTTTGTTTTTATGCTTTTCACCTTCAGAACAAAAACCTGGTAGTACTTTGTAGGTTTACTTCCAAGATACTTGAGGATATATGAATACCCATATTGCTGAAGTCAGCTGCGACTAATGTTTTATGACATAGGTTTGCTATTCGGGAGCATTTACCCCTCATTTACGCATTTGATAGCTCGAAGTATAAATCAAATTATTGATATTTATTATTACCCGCCAAGATTCTACTTCCCCTTCATTCTATTGCCACATTAGTGGTAAATTGGTTGGCTCGGGTGATTCACAAAAACTTGAATACTGCTCCTCTTACTAAGAATGGAAATAAGTGAAATCTCTGTCTTCTTTTCCTCTGATGTCCTATATAATCTTTGGGCCATCTTATGAGTATATACAAGAGTGGATCCGACTAGAAGCTACCCAAATTATTCAATGAATAGAGATTTAGACCGAAGCTTTTCTTCCAAGGGATCGAAGACTATCCGGAAAACATGTGAGATGTCTGAGATTCTTCTATAACATTGTTTTTTAAAGAATATCATTCTTACTCTTTGGGGATACTGGTGGCCTAAAAGTTTAATAAAAAGCGAATAAATTACTGAAATTGTTTCAATTTGATCCTTTAGTTAGTACAATTTAAACAGCATGCGAATACATAAGCCTATCCACTTACACTTTCTCAAATGCTTCCTTCTCGGTCGAATATGGTTATGAGAAGATATCCAGAAACTCAAATATTTAAAAGAGAACTCAAATCATTAAACTTGGTTTTTATTGTTTATAAAAGCGTCTTAAAGTACAAAAGCATGGTTATTGCAGCAGGTGAAAGACTACAATGGAGCCGAAAAAGCGCAAGAGTTACGAGTTTTACAAGTTACTCTGTTGTGAGTCAATCTCGTCAAGCTTGTCAATCTCTTGGGATTATTCCTAATATTTAATGGAAATACTTCTCATATAAGCATGAATTTGTCTTCCATATATGACTTTTCATATATACTGTGGTTTCCTTCTACCACTGGTGACAAGACAAAATTGCCCCATTCAAATTTCAAGCACTTTCTCTGGAGTCCTTGCATGAAAAGGTAGATATCCATATAAGAATTCAAACAAAATGCATCCAATTGACCACCAGTCAGAACACTCTCCTTGCATTTCACCTGTGATAGTTTTGGGTGCCAAGTAATCGGGTGTACCAACAAGCTTTTTAATGTTATCTGATTCTTGATTAGGGTCGAATAAGGCAAGTGAATGGACTCGTCAGAAACCCGAATTCATCATTAAACAAAGCAAAAGATCATGCCGAAGCTGATTCCGAAGTTGATCTTCCATTGCTGGGTCTTAAATTTGGCGAATCGACCCCGCTGCACGCAGTTGTAAGCGTACGCTTTTCGGTTTCTTTTCTTCCTTGGCCAGACGATCCATGCTACCCCCATTTCAGTCTTTTTAGAGCTTTTACTCATTTCCAAACTTCAAAATGCCACATCACACGCTGCGAGTTTGGTTCCAGTGGTAATGTAGTCTCCAGACTACGTCATCAATCTACAACTTGCGACTAGAAACATCACATTCATTCTCCAAGACAATGGTGTTTCCCTCCAGATAGAACTGAAGCAAAGACAATGAAAATAGGAGACAAAATTATCAAAAAGAAGGACAGATAAATTCCGGTAGCACGATTCTACTTCATTTTCAAGCATTCATACCATAACTTCTTGAAGAAATGCCACAGGTAAATACAAAAAAGCACCCGGCTAATTTCGTAATTTGTTTATTCTAAATATTTGACGCTCCATCCTCATGAACGCTCAAAGATGAAATTTGACAAGAAAAAATACAACAATGAAAAAAAAATATGAAAAAATATGAAAAAATTAAGACAACCCACCCATTGTATTGACATCAAATTCGCACCCACCGCACGACATTCGCACACCTCCTACCCCAGTGAAGCCCGGCCCGGGCCCCACGTAATGTCCTGTTTATAATGGTAGGCCAGAATTCCTCTAAGGGGCACAAACAGGTGAGTTTTTCCACGTTTTTCTCTCCAAAAGTGATACGAAATGCTCCATCCTTTCAATAGCCAACACCCTAAAGCTCAGCTTGAAACCCCCACAAACTTCTGGAAAACCATTGTCCTATACCTTCTATTGTTCACTCGTGGGCCCATCAGGCAGGACCATCAGGCAGGACCACCACGCGACTTCCTGCCTACTAGCAGGACCAAGCACTCCACTGCACACCGTGTCTTCCAGCAAAATAATTTTATACTCCTTCTCTTCCGCTTCTTCCTTTCTCCAACCGAAATGGCTCTCCGATCACTTGCACGTTAATTCAACATTACGCTCGTCCCTTATGGATGGCCCGCGTGATGCCGAGGCAGGTCCCTCTTCCCCAATTCCACTCCATTGTCAAATCTGCACCACTCGGCACCTAGAGTCGGTTGACCCAAAACCCTCCTCTGACACTTTCAGTGCCAACAGCCATAAAAACTGCTAAGAGACCCTCTCACATCGCCCGCCGAAGGAGAACTAAACACCAGTACATCCCTAAAATCAAAACAAAGTTCAATGTCTGGGCCATGGTTGCGGTTTTTTTCTTGTTGGTGGTTGTTCAGCGGGTACTCACGTGACTCTTTGGATCTGGCCAGGCCTTTACCTTTGGTGATTCTTATGTAGACCCCCAAGAAGCACCAATACCTCTCATCAGAAACGGTCGTTTGCTC
Organism: Metschnikowia lachancei; assembly: GCA_030572615.1. Lineage (NCBI taxonomy): Eukaryota > Fungi > Ascomycota > Pichiomycetes > Serinales > Metschnikowiaceae > Metschnikowia > Metschnikowia lachancei. The sequence goes on from JAJMAK010000072.1 coordinate 5,036, forward strand.
ACGTAAAAGGAGTCTTTCTTTGTCAACCGACAGTCTAAACACCTGTTGGGGACAATGCAAACACCGGTTCCGGCACATGCGAGTATACTCAAGGCTTGGCTGGCCCTGGGGCACACGTGGTGCCTAAATTATTTCATCCTGATTGGCCCCATAACTTTCTTTTCGTCGGCTCCTGTTCAACCAAACTGCAATTATTTAAAGTGGCCCAGATTTTAGCTGATGATAAGAAAGCGCGTGTGCTTTAATTCCCAGTATATGCGAATCCATTTTTTTGTTGGTGACGCTTTTGTTTCTTGAAAACGATCTGTCCAACGGATCTCAAAAGCTGATCGCGGATGTTCTGACTCTCTTGGCGCTAAGGTTTAATAGGGCTCTACAAAAGAGGGGATTATCTTTTGGGTCTAGGCTTTACTAATGTGTTTTCTCGCGGTTCAACCAGGTTATCCTTTTCGGATACTCCAAAGCCCCTTTTAGCGGCTTGTTGTTGTTGAGCCGTGATTTTAGAGTGTCGACAATGCGGGTATATTGGTGAAGAACCCTGCTTTATAGTGTATCGGGCTTACATTTGGTGGTGAGACAGTGCAACTTTGGGGAGCCTTTTCGTTTTTCGGTATGTTTTTCTTTTTTTTTTTTCTTTTAAGGTTTGGCGTATACTAATATTGTTTTAACAAGGAGAAAATGAGATTACCATTACATGTCCCATTAGCATATTGATTTTCATGGGTGCATCTGATGTAGCATCTATTCGAATGTTCTAATTCTCTGTCCTCTGTGCTATACTCTTTTCTGATTTATACTCTTTGTTATATTACTCATTATTTTCTCTAAACTGGTCTAATTAATTCTAATGGTCTACATAATCACGCACTTTGCACAACCGGATTTCTCCTCTTGTTGCGCCGTGAATTTGCTTTGGGTGGTTCTTGCTTCCTGTGCTGGCTTTTCAGGGGCCTTTGATACCGTTTGTTGTGTTTTCTTGGCAGGCTCAGCGGCCTTTTGTGTTTGCTTTTCAGCTGGCTTCGAAAACACAAACTTAACTGCACTCTTTGCAAAAGTTTCTCCCTGAGTAGAGGCAATTCTCTTCTCCAACGCAGAGGGCTGTCTGGAACCATCAGGACCAGCAAAAGTGGCGGCTCCATATGGAGAACCTCCGTGAGGCTCGTCCATGTTGACCAAGTCAGCAAACGCAGCACCATATCCCAAAGGAATGTAAACCAAACCATGGTGGGCAGCGTAAGGAATGAAATTTCTCAACGTGACTTCTTGCCCTCCAGCACTGGAAGAAACAGAAGTGAAGAAGGTCACTGGCTTACCGGCCAATGCTCCAGACGCCCACAAGCCTCCGGTCTGACCCAAGTACTCGGACAATTGGGCAGGCAAGTTACCGAATCTGGTAGGGTAGCCAAAAACAAAGGCGTCGTACTCGACCAACGTCTCCTGGGACGCAATGGGGTACTTGGCCTTGGGAGGAGCATGCATCTTGCCCAACACCTCTTTGGTGAGAGTCTCTGGGACCTGGAAAATCTGCACTTTGGAAGCCTTACCGGACTTCTCAACACCGGCCTTGACGGCTTCAGCCATGGACACAATGTGTCCGTAAGTGGAGTAGTAGATGATAGCAACCTTCATTCGTAAATATCGTTATATCGGGGTTGAGAAAGTAACACTAATTTGGGAATGAGCGAAGTGTTGAAGATATTTTTGTTTTGAAGACAGCTAGAAATGGGCACTTCCGGGATTTAAAGTGATTTTTTCTTACCAATTAAAGAAAGAAGAAGAAAAAAAATTGTCAGCAATTAAGATGTGCTGGTTGTTGGTAAAGATTTGTCAAGAGAGATCTGGGAATTATGCAGCGCCCGGGCAGTGGGCAGGGTTATAACGTAATATTTATCAGCATTACTAAGGCCAGTGTGCAGGAATTGCGTTGTCTTTGTTGTCTTTGATGGGTTTCCTGCATGTCCCCAGTCATTACTGACTAAGTTTTAGTCATGAGACCAGATCCGGGCCCCACGGAAGCAAAATACGGCAGAAATTATGCCCGTGGTGCGTGTTCCGCGCCGCACCCATTGGCGCCAGACAGCTCCTTGCGCAACCTACCACACTGTAACGAATTGGTATAAAGGCACTGGGATTGTCGTTGGAATCGTAAAATTTTTATTTCATCAGTTTCTGAAACACATCTCAAACACACCAAACACTTCAAATAAAAACAAAATGGCCCCAAAAGTTGCTATCATCATCTACTCTTTGTACCACCACGTCGCTACCTTGGCTGAGTCTGTCAAGAAGGGAGTCGAGGCCGCAGGTGGCCATGCTGACATCTTCCAGATCCCCGAGACTTTGACTGAGGATGTCTTGGCCAAGATGCACGCTCCAGCCAAGCCAAACTACCCAATTGCTACCTTGGACACCTTGACCTCGTACGATGCCTTCTTGTTTGGTGTTCCAACCAGATTCGGTAACTACCCAGCCCAATGGAAGACCTTCTGGGACACCACCGGTGGCTTGTGGGCCTCTGGTGCTTTGCACGGCAAGCCTGCTGCCTTCTTCGTTTCTACTGGTACCCCAGGTGGAGGCCAAGAGACTACCATTGTCAACGCATTGTCGGTGATTGTTCACCATGGTATGATCTACGTGCCATTGGGTTACGCCAAGGCCTTTGGTCAACTCTCTAACTTGACCGAGATCCACGGCTCCTCTCCATATGGTGCCGGAACTTTTGCTGGCGCCGACGGTTCCAGAAGCCCATCTGCTTTGGAGTTGGAGATTGCCACCATCCAAGGTTCCAGCTTCTACGAGACTGTCCAAAAGTTTTAAGTTTTTTGGATTAGAACTCCCTAGATATTTGTTTAGCAAGTAAAAGAGAATACAATACATCAAATACAAATTGGACTAAACTGTGTAAGAATTATGTTTTGTAGTTTGCAATAGTAGATGATTCATTACTGGATATGTATGAGGTTGTAGAAAAGCAAGCACTGGAGAATGTAGATCCAAAGATCTGTTTTTCGGAAATCTAATGACCCAATAGAATGGTTTTGAAGAACCTTTGTAACATCTTCTGTTTCTTTCGGGATGTTCTTATTAGTGAGTTGTGGCGTTTTTTACATCCAGAGTGAGTGTAGTTGATGGTGAAGAACCTTCATACTTGTACATACAGACGTAAACGGTGTTTCCCAGGGGATGATTTTCTTGGTCAAAGGAAACAAAAAGAAAACTTTCGTCCCGAAAATATGCTTGTGACTCATAACAACTGTGTATATTAATTACCCCTTCTCAAGATGGAACTTCAAACACACTTCTTATCAAACGGATATAACGATACGGATATAACGATAAGTCTTGTGGTGAACTCCTTTTGCTGATAGACTGGCGCAATTCATGATAAAGTGACGATATAGACGTTAAAGATATCTTCTAAAAATAGAAAACAAGTTGGTTTTGGTGAAAATATTCAAAAACATGCCTTCATACCATGAAATATTCAGACTGTTTTCCACATTCCAGAAGAAACATGGACCTGAAAATGGATGCGAAATTCACTGATTCATCAATCCCCACTCTGGTCATTTGGATATATTCAGTAACAGAGCAAGTCAGGTAAAGTAGCTCAGAGTTAACTTTCAACTACTCTCTTTCATTTGAATAAATGATGTGGGAGATCACCCACAAAATTAGTACATTTCTTAGCTGATTTCAGCCACCATCACCTTCTTGCAAGGCTACGGTGGCCACTATGTTTTGCACTCCCTTCAGCCCCATCTTCCTCCGAATTGAAGAAATCTTCAAAACTCGCCACTGACTCGTTGAATCATCTAAAAGGACACATAAAGACTCGGTTCGTATTTCAAAACTTGGTACTGGAGCAGTGAAGGAATCCTTCAACACCTGAAGTCGTGGATTCTGGAGATGCTCCAATTAACTTATTTCCTAAATCATCGTCTCCTTTATAAACCGGCCTAAATGACAAACCGGCCTAAATGGATAACTACAAAACAGTTGGCTGGTGAATCCACGAAAAGGTTAGTAGCACTAGTACAGGCATTTCCTGTATCCTATAATTATACTAGTTCTGACACCATCATATACTCACTCACGCTCTCTAATTGGTCATACTACCCAACATTATCACAAAGAGTGTACCATATTCATGGAGAGATCCTCTTCACATCCCACGCATCCTCCACGCCAGGTCGCGTGAAAGTAAGACGGTCATGCAATCGACTGACTCCGCCCTGCCAGAACTCGATCTCTAAAGGCACTATACGCACCCCACCCCAGAAGTCAGGACATGGGATTTCGTCATCGGGCAAATCAGCAAACTTGGCCTCGTACTCCTTATAGAGACGGTCCAAGTCGTCACGTGAGGGGATCTGCTCCGACTGGGGAGAGGCCCAGGCCCCGATCTTGGAGCCCCTGGGCCGCGTCTTGAAGTAGCGTTCGGAAGTTTCTCGCGTCACCTTCTCCATGAGGCCCTCCACGCGCACCTGTCTCTGGATATGGCTCCAGAAAAACGTAAGTGACGCGTACTTGTTGGATTCGTAGTCCTTGGCCTTTTTGCTCGTGGCCCAGTTCAGGTAGATGATAAACCCATGCGAGTCGAGCTCTTTGAGAAGAACTACTCGGGAGGACACTCTTCCTTCGGGTAAACGCGCCGTGGAGAACACCACGCTTTCGGGAATAGTGCTCAGGCCCTCGGGCAACGCCTGTTGGGCCTCGTGGAACCATTTATTGAACTGGCTAAAAGGGTTGCTATCGACATCGGCCTCGTTCAAATGGCCCTTCTCGTACTGATACGTAGGAGGCGCGAAAATCAAGGGCGTTTCTTCGGTCATGTGCACTGGGGTTCTAGCGATACGGACACGAGTGCTGCGGTGTGTGAATGTGGAGAAAAGTCGGGTGGGTTTACAAAAGACAGATTTCAACATGGGAAGTATATGGGCCATGGTTTAGGGTGCGAAATTCCGGTGGGGTGATTTCGCGTGCGTGGTGGCGCCAGGCGTGACCGTGAGGGCGTCACCTGATAGTGGCGCCTGTCACCTGATGTAGCACCCAGAAGTAGCACCCAGAAGTAGCACCTAAGAGTAGCACCTAGGAGTAGCAGCTAGGAGCATGGTACTTGCTATGGTCTTTTTTTTTTTCTTTTTTCTGGGGAGACTGGATGAGAATTACACATTCTTTTTTGGATTAATTCTCAATGTTCCTTTATGGGGTGGCCGGAAGAAGTCTCGGTTGGCTCAGATGGGCTGCGCATGGCATGCCTCACTAGATATCCGCCCCTCTATGAGTATCTTTGAAAGGGACCGCCACACTGTATTTTATGCTAGAAAAGTACAGAGACGAGCTTAGTATTATCGAAAGGTTAAACGTTTTTCTTTTTTATTTTGTTTTTTTGGACAAAACCCTCGTCTTTTTTTCAATAATGGTGGCGTTTTTCACAACAACTCAGGTTGGTAGTTAAATTACGCCCGCGGCCTTGGCCTGTAATTTCGCCGTGGCCTGTAATTTCGCCGTGGCCTGTAACTTGGCAGTGGCCCAAAGGTGGTAGGGACATCCTCACGTCAAAAATATTAACGAATGGGCTTTTTCATAAAGTCTATTCCAGTCAAATTTTTCCTGGTATCTTATGTATACCATTTTGTCGGACAAATTTCTGGATAAACAATGAACTGTTTTCTTTTTTTGGTTGATACTATAGGCTAATTTGGCTGCTCTATTGTATTATCCTACTTTGTTATTTGTCTATTCTGAGTGAACTTCTCTTTAGGCATTGTTTAGAGGAAGCATGTTTTTATGATGGATCTAGGTCCTCTAGGTTAATCCGAACCATTTTGGATGGGCTTATGAAGAAAAAAGAACTGGGAATCCAAACCGCATAAACGACCCTTGGCCTAGAGCACCTTCGTTCATACCATAGTCTACTGATGGAAAGAGCCGTCTCTCCCATAATGGAGCCTCTACTTGAGCGATTACCCGAACATAAATGAGTCCCAGGACATTAGGTTTATTATTAAATTTTGGAGGATTTTGAAGGATTTTGATGTGAGATCGTACTCATATTGGAGAAGTTGAAGAGCTACTTCTCTTTAATATAACCGGTGGTAATTTCACTGCAGATATTGCAAGGTGGAATCTTCGGGACTTTTGTATCCATCAGACACCTTTTAGCAATCACTGTCAAGCTAGCTGCATATATTGCATAGTCATCCAGAGAGAACATGTGGTTACTATATTTTTTAATCCTGACCTTTCTGAATATTTTTTGGAAAACTGAATACTTCACATTATAGAGGAGGCTTGAAACATAACAGTTCTTCAAAATATTGACTCCAAGAGCATCAAATTGATCTTTCCTAGAGATAAATATGCACAATGTACCAATTTAACAACACGGCTATTCTATCAAAGAGAAATTCAAAGCAGAGTCAAACTTCAACCTCGAGTAAGCCTAAACATATTGATACCCTTCTTCGACTTTTTGTTCACACAGATGTTCTGCCAAACAGACTATTTTCTTTTGAATTCAGTAATCAACATACAGCCAATCTCTTGATGAACTTGGTGTGAGTCACCAAATCCAAATTATATTTGGTTGATAATATAAATCAATAATTTATTTACCCTCACATATCTTTATATCCAGGGAATACTGTTTAACTTTCGAAACATAAATCTTAATCTTTTTCTCCTAAACTAGTAAACATAACTCGTTGCATTCCTAAACACTTCCTACTGCCACCCACTACTCAGCGATACTCTGCAAAATCCTCATAGAGAATAGACACCCCAATTGCCCCATCACAGGGGCCAGTCGCAACCAGCTTGTCTCGACATAGCTGAAACACCTTGTTTCCATTGAAAGCCACCAACCTTAGGCCCTGAGCGTTTCTCTCATCACTAACAATGAATCCCTCGCTCGCCTTATCTGTCATAATTAGCTGGCCCAAGTCGTTGGTGCCTAATACCATACCCGACATAAACAGAGTGATTTCCCCAATTTGGTCATAGTTGAAGATTGAGCCGTTAGGATTTAAAATCACCATATCGTTTTTGATGCGTAAATGGCCTTCAATTCTTCCTATGTCAGTAAGAGTCACATGCAACATTCCGTACCCTGTATCTGGACGAGCCAGCACCAATACGAGGAATAAGAAGGATATTAAGAGGTTCATATAGGAGTCTGGGTATTTTGAGATCTCAGAATTTTTTTATATAAGTATATTCTGGAAGTTTCTTAGTTGAGAATAGGCCTCTTTTATATGCCATTGCCTTCACGAGAAATGTTCTAGCCCCATGGATTTTGGAATGCATAAAAACAATAAGAAATAACCAGGCTTCTATTGTATCATCTCTCAGAATAATTCTACTTTACTCGCCGTACTCTGAGCGCAAGTAGGCAAAGACTGTTTTATCTTCTTGGCCGAAGGTTCCTTTAATGTCCTGGCCAATGGGACATTATGCAAGTGCGCAATCTAGCCAATACAACGGGCCCCAAAGAGGCAAACATGACATTCTGGTTTCTGTTTAAGATTTTTAAAAGAATTGAAAATATCCGAAATGCACTACCAGTTCTATTGTAAACAAAAAGTGGAGATTTTATCTGGGGTGGGGCTATACTTTTTGGTTACCCCCGGTACTTGCATGAGCCACAGGATAATATTCCGTTTTTAGTAATGTAATATGTTTATGCACTGGCTGGTGCATGGCACTTCGCCTCCTTGCCTTGACATAGCCTGTGTTCGTATTTTGTTCAAGAAGTGGTTGCATCAACATATTGTTCTTGGTTTTTTCAAGTGGGCCTGACTAGTTTGTTGGTGCTCCCCGCAAAGATAATGAGGATACGGAGAACATTAAAGACATTTCCTGTATTTTTCTGCCTTTTTCAAAATGAGCCGGTGCAGGTATAAAATATTCTTCTGATTGATTTACGCTTGTGAATTTTCTGGACATTCTACATAATAATTAGGAGCAGCCGAATACAGCACAATGTGATGTTTGCGTTTGGGGCCCTGAATTGATTGTGTTACGGTACAATTTACGCTATTTCTCGTCTTTTTAGGAAGTCAATTCTGTTTCTTGTTTCTTTTCCGATTTGATTTTAGTGAAAGAGCTTCATTTCTCCTGGTGGGTAAATTTTCTTTTACATTACTAAGGCACAAGATTTCATGTTTTGGCTGATTTTCCTCTGAAACTACCAAGATATGACAACCTAAATCTTTCAGGCTTTACTTTATTCTCATAGAATAGCCCCATTCCCGCTTTTGGATGCTTTACATTCATTTCTTCCCTAATAGTTTCTGTTAATGTGGTCAATTGAGATAAAACGCATGAAAAGAACCAGAACTATAGATTATGTTATCATATACCGTTAACCTTGATCGCTTGAAGCAGGAGACAGTGGGGCATGCCACCAGCAAGTCGCAATCTGGGGCTGTTCAGATTCAACTTCATCAAAATGTTGATTTTTTCCTTCTTTTTTTTCCTTTTTTTTTTTTCATTTTTTTCGCTTCCCACTGCAAGCTTTGCGCCATTCTGGAAAGATGGTAACCTTTTTTTAGCTTCCAATGGAATAGGGGACTTTCAAATTAAAACCTCTTTGACTCTCCAGGCCAAAAATTCGTAACAATTATGTTGCATACTTGTTGGGGCTTCTGGCTGCACACGAGGAGCTCTCGGTTTCTCTCCTGTTTATAATGGTATCAAAAGGGTGAATCTTTCTTCAGTGTTTTGAAAAACGTTTCTTAGCAGAAGCCTATATAAGCAACACCATGATCACGTGCTCGACCCAAAAGCCAATAAATGAAGCGGACGTATTGAAAGTATATTTCCTGTCCCAACTTGGAGAATATGATAAGATACACGGCCAGGTGCACTGGATGATTGTGCAAAAAATGTAACCTCACCTTACCCCGGACATATACCGTCATTCGGGCAACTTGCTTGGTACTTTCTTGCTACGCTTTTTTCCTGGCCGTCATTAGGGGTCTGTTTTGGGCGTTTCGGAAAATTCGTCAAAACGATGTTCGATCGGGGGATAACCAGTGATCTGGGCTGACTGGCTCCTCCTCCATTGACCACATCCATGACTTTCTCTTTTTCATGCTTCTAAAAAACTTACAAAAAAATACTTTTATCTCTTCAAAAGATTAAATGAAGTGTTGAAAAGTCCAGATGAAAAGAAACTAATGGTGCATTGCCTTCAGGCTACTACTTTGTTTTAGAATACCTTCGTAATAGTCCGTATAGTTCTCCAGTCTAGAGCCCCATCCACTCACGAGTTTTCCCATCGAATTCCAGCTGAAGTTTACCTTACAGTTGCAGCCTGGAATCGGCTAAGCTAAACCACGACATTCTACCCATGAGCTTATATATAGGACAGATTTAGGAGAACTATTAAGTCCGAGAATTCTGGGAGTCACGGAATTATCAGGGTCTTGCACGCTCAAGGTGTACTAATGGTGCCTGTCAGACGACAATGTTGAGATGGAGCAAACCCATCTCAGCACTCTATAAAGACGTAGGAAATCCTCTGGTTAGAGTATTTTCTACTCAATAATCTAGCTCCTCTCTCTCTCTCTCTCTCTCTCTTTTACTTATTTGAATACAACGATGCCTCGTGTGAACACTCCAGCAATGAATGCTGTTAACTCTAATGCTATCTTTGTTGAAAGCATGATAAGTTCCGACCTGTCCCCCCACTACATGCAGGCACTCTGAAGTACGACTACATTCATGTGCAGTACACATTCGAAGAGGCACTGGTGTTTGTTCAACACATCCCAAGCTGATAAAAGTACACAAAGCGGGAGGATTCAGACTTTCTAGTCTATTTTTTAGGAAATTTTCAGGACATGGAGTGACAAACTCCGTGCCAAAACCCAAAGGATAAAGTGTATCAATCTTATCAACCTGGCATATGCCGCATTTTAGAGGGTCAAATCTTTGAGGTGTTGGAAAATTCGCACGTCAGTTGAATAAAATCCGTTAAGTTAACGCAAATCCCATATGCAGGTATACGTATAAACCCACAAGCTTTAAAAGAGGTGTTCGACTAAATACGATGTCCTCTTATTCGGTAGCCCTAACTTCGATGATAAGTTCGGACATTCCAAAATGTCAGATATAGCAGGTATCTTTCTTAAAGAATTCACAGCCCCAAGAAATCATCCTATGGAAGATTTGACCCACCATTCTATACATCCTCTCATGGTCTTCTGTTCTTAAATCTCTACCCTAAATTACACCGCCATAAGATGGGTTGGTCTTTTTAACTTCTCGTGCCCCAGCACATTTTTCTTTCAAGACCAGTTACTGATCTGCGCAAGCATAAAACCTTCGATCTCCATTATACTTCAACCAACGCGTGGCAGTAGAATAATCCAAATAAAAGCCGTCTTGGGGTGTACTTGCATGGCAAGCTTCCCATAATGATCTATTTTCAAGAAATGTCTCGATCTAGCCAGCAATTTATTAGCTTTCGCATTATATCTGGACATGGTCATGCGGTCACTGATGAAAATCTTATTGGTTGCAACAACCAAGTTCTGGCAGGTTCGTTTTTCGTCTTAGCAATACTCAAGACTCTCAACTCAAAGTTTTGTCATGCTAAAGCTGCGTGAAAAAGGGAAAATAGAGCGAGGCTCTTCATATTCTTTCAGACCGATGGTTTTGGTACTAATATACTGAATATAAGATCGAATAGTTTGTTGAAAAATACAACTATTATATATATATTGCATCGTTCCTTAGGGGGCTTAGTATATGGCGATTTGAAACAGAAGGGTGTTCCATAAGTGGTAGACGGTGTGCGTTTGGCCGCTTCAAATGAATGTACTACTGGTATGAGAATGCATTTGGAATGAACAAATTGAAGAGATGAAATTGGTGTGAAACCATAGCCCTGGAATAGATTCTTGCGGACGGGCTGTCCTTTTTGGAAGATCCATCTACTTAATATTTATAAAAGCCTCTAAGGGAAAAGATTTTGTTCTATATATGAAATCATAGGATCTGAAGAAACCATGCTGATATTGGCCGTGTCATATCTTTCCATAGGCCCTAATGAAGTGCACAAAAAATACGGGATCAATTTTGACCGAGATTTATTCCAAGGCTTTGCCCAAGAAAAGAAACAGGAAATTTTCTTACTGACTTGAGGTGAAATTCCCTTCCATCTAACTCCAAAGACACAGCCCGTCCTCGAGTATCTATTCCAGGGCTATGGTTTCACACCAATTTCATGTCAATTTCCTTTGCAGACAGAATATCTTTATATTTTTCAGCTCTAGAGCAAGTTTTGGGGAGCTGGCCAAAAGTGTGATGATCCTTTTTCATTATTATTCTTTGCAGTATCAATTTCTTCCGTTATAGAACACGCAGTGGAAGACCTAAGATACATGGACAGTGATAAAACATAAAGAGTCTCGACTACTCGCATTCCCCGTGATTAATTAATTAGCATACCTCAGGAAATTACATATAACAAAGAAAATATTATTACTTTGCATTGGCAAATGTTATCAACAGGAATATTTCTCTAGCACGACCTCACAATAGCTAAGCGTATATGCCATACATGAAGAACTACTTGATATGAAATGATCAGTAGACCCACCCAAACTTATGGTCCCAAGTATCACAAGATCATACGCAATGTACAGAACATTCATTAACAAAATAAAAAAGGTAGTGCTAGAAAACTACCGTGTGCAAGATACTCGCTTCAAACCAATTGTGAAGACTCACACCATACTTTCCAACAAGCTCTCACTCGGGTACATCCAAAGGCTTATAAAAGATTGATACTCTCTGTGACCCTTCGCAGTTACCCTTATACTGAACCAGATCATCATTGCACACATAAAACAGACGAACTCCATTGTAAGACAATCTTCTCTGGCCATTCCAACCAATGGCATCACAGATAACAAAACCAGGCTGGGGATCATCGACCATGAGAAGTTTTCCGTCTCCATCAACAGCCAAGTACTTGTCAGAACTAAGCAGTTTAATGGTGCTGTCCCTCTGGTCATATTGGAAAATGGACATCCAGTGGCCAACATAAACCGTGTCTTTGGTAGCAATTAAGTTTTGGATGGGCTTATTGTCAATCATGGAAAGCTGCATTGTGCCAAACTCGTCATCTCTGCCTGCCATGGCCAACGAGAAAAATGGAATTAGAAGGGCGAGCTTCATGGTGTTCTTTTTTGTTCGGCTTTTGATTTTGGTCTCTTGAGAAGAGATGAGCTTTATTTCCAAAATTAGGGCAGAAAGGGCCCTTTTATATTTGGGCTTTCTCAATTTGGCCACCTCATTCCACCTAGTGGGTTAATATAAGTGATACTGCCCCAGCTTATGCAATATTCTTTTATTCAGGTTAACCTGGAAATTGGCCTGGAAAAGATTTTGAGCAGAGTGGATCCTGAAGGCTTCAAAGCCTATGGAAAGATCTCTCCTTAATCACGTAAATACTCGGGAATCTGTTGGGATAATCTAAAAGCCCGTGTATTATGCTTCGCCTATGGCTTAGAAGATAATTGTTTCATGTCACCTTGTATGACTACCATTTTTGGGGCTATTTCACTCCCCGATTTTGAGACACAAATAAACCGTACGTCCTCTCTTCCCACAATACTGTGAAAGATTTCCAGGACAAGGAAAAGGCACCACCAGGTGTGATGCTGTAATATCTTGGCTTTGCGGGAAGTGCCAATTGAAACTAAACATGATACTATTTTGCGATATTATCATATTTTCAATGAATCATTTGTATTTCCAGAAATATCTAATTTTACCTTAACTTGAGAAAGAAGCATGTGCATTTGTCATGAGGATTATCATAGAATGAGTCTTTTTTTGTGAGTAAAATCTAACAGATGGCTTCTCTCTGGCATCTGAGACATCTTCTTCGCAATACGCTATATTCAAGAAAATCTTTGTTCTTGAATATTTTCATCGTCACTCAGTGGTTCTCCCCAATCATGTCTGGTTTGATTCCTCTTTCATTTTTGTTATAAACAAATGATGAAATTCCAGCAACCAAGGATGGAGTTACGTAATATTTCATTCCTGAGGTTGACCACGCTTCTTGATATTAGAACCACCAAATTTCTGATGGATTCTGCTCCTGACCAGATCCGGTTACCCGGCGTTGATATCGTACAAATGGGGAGTTTCTGCGGCGGCAAATTCATTCGAATGTACATGCTATAACCGTCGGAAAGACCACAAGTTCTCTGATTGTGAGTTCCGAAAATGATTGTCTTTATGGTAAATGGGCAAAGATACTGTTCTTTAAAAGCCGATTACCGCAACCATATGCGCAATGCTTTCATTGGCAAGAACCAAACATGTGTGGCAACCCTTTTGTTAATCAACGTTAAAAATAGAATCCAGAAGCCCTCAATCTTAGCATAAAGTATTATGTGGCTTCGCTAACAACCTAGTACTCTGGCCCCCACCCTTAATCATTAACTGTGAAACCATAAGACCTACCAGCGCTCTAAATTCCAACATATGGTCCGCTCTTCCCCCAAAAGTTCCCAATCTACTTTTTTTTTTTAAGAAACACCAGTGAAAAAAAATCCCCTACATCCTTTATAACCTCCCAGCGACATATTCCAACTTTTCCATGCGCACTCTAAGATTTTAGCCTAATATTAATAACTACTTGTGTTCACATTCTCACTGCCGATATATTATAGAGAGCCCTCAATTACTCCGACTCGTTATCCGAGACAGAAAAACCAAAACTAAAGGTTTTAGGTTCCTCGGTTAATTTCTGCCACGTTTCGCTCACACCAGTGGCTTTTTGGAGCTCGGCTTTTTCCTTGCGCCCTAAAGCCACCATACCCTTTTGCAATTGTTGCTTTTTTCCCTCCTGCAATAGGAGAAGCTTGAAAAGCTCAAAAACTGGCAAAGGCGGAAGCTGGGTCTCCAAGATCTCGCCACAGTCTTCGTTCAAAAGAAATTCCTGAAGATTTCCCTTATCAAACGCATCGCAATAATTTGTAAGAGCAGCAATATCTTGGGCAAGTTCGTCATTATTTTGACCCTCCTCATCTGCTTCAGTTTTAACCTTCTCAAGCACATCTCTACACCTATTTCTGACTTCAAGTGGACGGAAGCCTGAGATCTGCTTGCCCTTATTTTTGAGAAAATGAAGCGCGTTGCCCAATTTCACCTCAGGCACAAAGTTCTGCGTCAACGCAACGCTCTCGTCGAGGTTTATCACCGTGTGCCACCAACCGCTTGGAACATACATACATTCGCCCGGAAAAGTGATTCCTATGAGCGCGTCAGGCAGTTTTGCCGCATCATTATAGAACCCAGAAAGCACCCATTCGGCTATTCCCACGGGACTCGTAACCTCGCTCTCGTCATCATCAGTAGACACTCCTGGTGGACACACGCCCGGCGGGAACATTACCCATACCTTTCTGCCGGCGATGGCGGTGTTCCATGCCGATGTATAGTTGGGGTCCTTATGGAAAGTAGACCCCGACCGCAGCGAACCAATAATGAGCCACGCGTGGTCGGGTCGGCACGCGCCGAAGATCTTGAAAAGGTCCTGCTGGAAGATTTTGGGAACTTGGTACTCTTGGCGGAGTGTCTGCATGGCAATACTGCTGCAATCGAACAAATAAAGAGGACTTTCGTCGCAGTTTGCTGCTAAGTACTGTGAGTAGAGAGAAAGTGGCCATCGGACGGCTTCCTGGCGGAATTTCACGCTGGAGAACCGCCCTAGCAACTCCTGTAACGTCCAGCGAGGCCAGCGGTTCTTATTTGGATTTGTAAGAATGAAAGGGCGGGCGTTCCACAGGTCATCGAACTTTTCTTGGGTTAAATGGGCCTCTGGGATCCGCGGGATCCGATTGGGTGGGTAAGAGAGCGGCAGATCGCTTTTCAAAGCATCCAAATGGTACATTTCCTCTTCCTGGATCACTTTGGCTAGCAAATTGTCGTAATCGATCTGGGCACATTGGAAAGGCCGGTAAAGGATATCGGAACAAAGAAGGTTTCCGGGAATCTGCAAATCCGCCAGGTTTTTCTTGTCCAACTTCAACACACTAAGTCTCCAGGAGCCCCTCCACACAAGCTCGGCAATTTCTGAGCCTGACTTCTCCGCTTGTTGGACTTTGCTGGTGTAGTGACGTTTCCAAACATCTTCATCATACAAATACGCATACATGACGCGAGAAGTATGGGCCAAGGCTTTCAACGCGTGTGAGTCCTCTATAAACCCCAACATTTCCATAAATAGTTCCTCGGGAAATACCGAGAAATCGCCCATTTGTTGTTCCCGAGAAGGCCCTTTGGGCTTTTCATCGAAGAATGCATTTCCCAGCGGCCGTACATTGAGAGGGTGTTTCGCAGTAGTCGATTGCGTGAAGATGGTTCTGGGGGAATCGTGATATGTCTTTTGTCTTTTTGTGGACGGCATTTTGGAGGTATTTCTATGCTTCTAGATTTTTTCTAAAGAAACGTATGTGTTTTTTTCTTTAGGTTTGGCTCTGTTTTGGCTCTACTTTTGGCTTGCTTTAATGGATTTGATCTTTAGAGATGGTGCATGCATACATCTCATGCGATGATGCGAGTCTTGAGACGCCCATGCTCGCTTCGATGAGATGACATGAGATACGAGAGAAGATGATAATATGGGCTTTCTTGCGAGATTTTCTTTCTTTTATCTGTTTTTTTTTTTCTTTTTTATCTATTCTTTATCTATTCTTTATCACCTAAATGATTTACAAAAGATGTACGAAAAACAAGAATTGATGTTTAGTACCTGCTTATCATAGGACTGTGGAATGGACCGCGAATATATAAAAGCTCGAGAATCAATAACTCAACTCGAAGTACGGGTTTGAGTATTTGAAAATCATAAGCACTTGGTGATTTTTATAGGCTAACTTTCGAGCGGCTTTTGATTGTCTTGACAAGATTATCAAAACTTTCACGTGTTTCGGCACTTTCTGGATATATAATCTGGTATACCTAAATCGACATGGACCTGTCTAGAATGGTTGGTGTCTGAAATACAGTGCAGACACATATTGTCAAAATTGCATGT
Organism: Metschnikowia lachancei; assembly: GCA_030572615.1. Taxonomy (NCBI): domain Eukaryota; kingdom Fungi; phylum Ascomycota; class Pichiomycetes; order Serinales; family Metschnikowiaceae; genus Metschnikowia; species Metschnikowia lachancei. The sequence goes on from JAJMAK010000072.1 coordinate 21,108, forward strand.
TACGGCCAACATTTATATCTTTGGTTGGCTTTTGATTAAAGGGGCCATACGTGAATACCCCTGTTTTTTCTTAGAAAGAGACAAGCCTCTCTTTTTACCTCGTATGAGCCTCCACCATGTTTCTTTTAATCGTTTTTTCAACACGTTAGTGACTTAGAATTTTTTATCATGATATTGTATTTATTACAGATAATTTCTACCATAATACCCTGGGATTTGTCATTAAGAACTAGGCTTGGTAGAAAATCACTGAAATATTAGTTTATTTCAGAATGAAACTGCCGTAAGACAAAAGAGAAAAATGGGAAGAAAAGTAGTTCGTGAGAGCCAGTTTATTATTGATGTCTTTTGATAAATGTTACCTTTTTATCGGTATTGTCATATTTTCAAAGATTACTGCTGCACTATTTTATCGACACGCACTCTATATACTTCATGTTGTGCCAGGAGCATATGTGAAGAAGTACACCTAAAAGGGATCACCAAAAACAGGAAATATTATAAAAAAACATCATCGATGTTATCCGATTGTAGCGGGGCTTCCCTACAAACAAACCCCTCAAAGGGGACAGACCCTACACTCTCCATCACTCACCTAATGTATTTTAAACGGCGTATCTCCTCTTCTATAGCACAGCCCTACAATCACACCCACCAAGATTCAATGATTCAATGATAATATTAGTCTATGTACAAACTACCGCTTCTTGACCTGATCAGGGTCAAACATCAACGGCTCCTCTCTCTTAGGGATCCAATCCTTCTTCTCCATACGCCAGTCCTTCTGTGTAAAGAATTTGCCTGGGTATATGATGCGCTCATCTACAGCATCCAAGTTCTGCTCATACTTGGCAGGCTCTCCGAAAAACTGCTTCTTCTTTTGCTTCAACAACGCCCGGATCTCGCCGAAACAGTGCATGCACATAAAGTGGGACCGCTTGACACGGCCACACGCAGCACATCTGCGCAAGTTGTGTAATGGCTGGATCTGTTTATGTCCAGGAGAATATAACTTTTCTCTAGTTCTCTTATACGAGGGCTTTTTCTTGGGTGCGGCCTTCAAAATGGCTCCGTTGTCCACCATAAATGGGGGCTGGCCGTTTCTTCTCTCCAAGAACTCTGCGAGCTCCTCTAGTCTAGGGTCCACGGAAATCATGGGTTTCTCTGACCATTGCTTAGGCAAAAAGTCACTTAGTCTGGGAAGCATGGGCAATCTGGGCAAAGCAACGGCTATGCTTGCACTGGCCAAGGGTGAAAACACCGGCAAGGACCCCAATCTGAGAGCCATGGACATGTTGAACAAGTGTGGTTTGGCGGTTTTGGCGTGTTGGGAAGTCACAGGGTTTATCTTTTAATCTTTTTTTTTTCACTTTCATGCTCACTGAGGTTGGATTTGTATGGGGATGTACGGGTGTGGGTCCATAAATCGAAGCAGTGAATTTGCGATGAATTTGGGAATTTTTGCCAGACGAAGCTTGAGATTTTGGCGGATTCTCTTTCTTTGTGATTGAAAGTTTGGACTCTCCTCTTTGTTGGCTTTTCGATGGTGTTTCTGTGGTTTTGTATGGGAATGTGGTGGAATTAGCTGGGTAGCTATGGGGTGCGAGAACCACTGAGGTTACTAGCTGAGGGTACTGCGAAAGGAAATGAGTAGAGAAGTTAGAGGAATGGGGTTCGTAGTTGGGATTATTTTTGGGATGGAAATTGACAGATTTGGTTTTTTATGAAAGATTAGGTAATCGAAAAATTGGGCTTTTTCAGGTCGGGGGTATATTTTTGGTGGATGCTTTACGTATTCTGAATTTAGGTGATGGTGAGCATTTGAATTAAAAAGACGTATTTTGTTAGGTGTTTAGGAAATTTGGAAGTTTAAAATTTGGAACTTTGGAACTTTGGAAGTTTAGGCAATAAGAAGTGAGACCTCTTCATATAAAGATTTTACTCTTGTAATAAACCACGCAGAGACATAGAAGCAGAATAAAACTGAGACTTTCTTCTGTAGACCCCTTTGAGTGTGGCCATTAAACAAGACGTTGGTGCGGGCCAAAATTAATAAATTCCCGTTCAATACTCATGAAAGGTGTATAAAAACCAAACTTTCGAAATTAAACAGATCTGTTTCCAACTAGACAGATCATGGGAATCCATTGCTATGGTTTTTTCATCACTTTCACTATGTATTTCTGCATATGCCCACCAAGAAGCTAGATCCAAATTCCTGGATTATACCTGGTTCTCTATGCGAGAAGAAACCTCGGAGAATTATTTGGCCTGGTTTCAGAATATATAATACACGCCAAAAAGAAAGTGTTGATGACATTTTAATTTGTCGAAATCAAGAAAGACCCATTATTTTCAAAACTTCTGAGCTTATTGTGAAAGTTTATTGCGTGTCAGTATCTAATTCAACATTGGGGTCTGTTGAGGGTCAAATATATCGTTTTCCTTCTTTTTTGCCGGAAAAATGTATCATAAAGGGTTTAATTGTAAATAGCTGGAATTAAGTTCCAGTAGAAAGGGTGGATTTGCTTTAGGTGGATTTGCTTTAGGTGGATTTGCTTTAGGTGGATTTGCTTTAGGTGGATTTGCTTCTGGGTGGCTCTGACCCAACTGAAAAGATGCAGCCCAGTCAATTCTAGAAGGTTAGTATGAGCCCTGGTGTTTAGGCGGTGAAACGTGACACAACTTTGATCCTTAAACAAAGTCTTCATCCGAAAAAGGCAATTTAAAGAAATGAATGATTATCTTTAAAACCATGGTCATCTCAAATCTCATTGTTTGGTGATCATTAAGTCCCCTAAACTGTAGGCATTGCAAACACTCAAATACCATTGTACTGTTCAGTGCAATTTTCACTTCATTATTCTGGAAGGAAATCGTCATCATCGGGAGAATAGAAGAACTGATTCTCTAAGGGGGAAGGATAATTCTGACTCTATAGAGTTAGCTCAGAGGGATAGTCTGTGATGATTGGCCCATTGTAGGAGTTCTGAACAGGAAATCGGTAAGCACCGTCTTTTTTTTTTTTTCTTTTTGATTGAATTGGTCACATGCTCTTCTAAATCCGGCACCTGTTTTTCTTCCAATGAAGGGATTTAACATTTTTTCATACAGAAACCACCTCTTTGAATCAAAAACGTTACTCATTCGAAACATAAAGAATAACTGAAAACATATACTTGTAGGGCAATGGGCCGGGATAATTACAGTGAGTACTTTAAGAACCAATGACCAATTTTAACTTGAAAAAGTCCAATTTTTTTAGGAACGTTTAGGAACTTAGCAGTCTCTCAAATAACTTTTCATGAAGAATTTGAAGAAAAACACTTCGTTGAGTCGCTGACTAATTAGAATATTTCGATCAAGGATACTATCAATCCAGCTGTTACATAGTCCATATTTTCAAATATCCATCACCAGTATCTTATGATTGACAAGTACTTCTCCAGGAATCTTTATGCCTTTTTCGTTGTAGCAGATTAAATATATTGAAGCAAAAACACGTACTCAAGCTCTACTATAGATAGTGGCTCTCCGAAATGGGCCATCAACCAGCTTGGCATGAACTGGCAAGTGGGGTAAGCGTACGAGTTTCCCTTTTCAGTTTCTTCTGTGCAATCACATCTTTATTATGTTTTTTTTTTTTTTTTTTTTTTTTTGTTCCGAAGTATCTACACAGTTTCCAGGAACAACAGAAAAGGTCACCCTCTTGCATAACTTTAATGCTTTAACAATGGCATTCGTGTGGGGTAATTGACCTGCACTTACTATCAATACACCTTTTAACTGGTCATTTGAATCTTGGGGGTAAAGCTTGACTATGAAAATCCTGCTTGAAGCATCGCACGTGGGATAGTAAATTAGGGTAAGTTTTTTGATTTTAAAATAGATGACACAAGGAGATACTCTTAAAGAAAGAAATAAAAGGGAGACATATTCCTCTCCAACAATTTTTTTCTACTCTATCCACTCACTCTCACACTTTAAATGAAGTTTCTTCCCGTATTGACCTTATGTGCACTGGCACTCGCTGCTGGAAGACCCAACACGGGATATTTGTCTTTTCCTTATTTCGATTTGGTTAATGAAACTTCCTCCATCAGTTTTGATGGAAACCATTTGGTGATCAAAAGTGCATCCACTGAATTCCACTACGACAAAGATACCAATGCCTTGCAAGTCCCCCTGTTGGAAAAGTACGTGAGTGTGGATGACCTGGGCTTGTTTACCTTGTCTGATGAGCCAGATGCAAACTTTACTCTAGAGTATAATAGGAAGACGGAGTATGAGCTGACGGTGTACTATAAGGGTAATTATCACTTCCAGGCATGTGGCAACAAACTGGTTGGATACCAAAGCCAATGCGAGGATAGCAAGGGATTGCAGATTATATTCTCCGAGAATCCCCGTGTAATGATTCCCCGGTCGGTTTTTCAGGAGGAGTTGATTTTCAAACCAAATGTTTTTTTTTAGTGTTGCAAAGACTATGAAAGGTGCATGAAAGGCCTAAAGAAATGATTCCGCACCCGATATATTTACGTAGTATAATAAAAGTGAGTTAAAATAAGATTTATACTTGTAGAAAAGACATCACATAAATCTGAACTTGTGGAGTACCACAAAGACTTGTCTTAGAGAGAAAAAAAAGAAATATTCGGTCGTGGTGGCATATCCGATAGGGAGCTAACTGCCTAAAGACTGATTGACAATATTATGGTCACCCAACATGAGGGGGCAGTCACTGATTTGGTTATATTAACAATTTTGGTCATATTTAATATTTTAATCCCAACTATACTAAGATCAGAACTTAATATATTCAAGAAGCCCTTTCAAATTATTGTTGAACAACCGAAGAGACTCTTTCAGATGGGACGCAAACTGAACCACCATGGAAATAAATGGGGAATACTGTGGCTGCGAAATAGTCAGCAACCTGCCTGTTCTTTCCAGCACACAAGCAAAATTCCTAGTCAAAAGCTTTAAAAAAAGACACATAAGAAAGCCAGGCCCCTATTTTACATAAAAGCTTCAAAATTACAACCCACAAAAACAGACCAAACATCAATATCTCTAGTGTAAACTATAGGTTGGTCAATTGTTATAGTTAATTGAGTTAATTGAGGGTAAATGTGGTGAGCTTTTGGCTGAAAATTCACCTCTCCAGTAGTAAGTAGATTGAATGATTAATTATAAGCCTTGCCATGAAATAAATATCTTAAAAGAATCCGCTTTGAATGGCGAATTATCTAGCTATGCAAGACGAACCTTTTTTAAATGTGACACGGGCTTTTTTCCCAACTGAAATATTGATGCAATCGCAAAAAATAAAAAGTATTTGGATTACAAAATTCTGGAATTCAGCCTTTTCTGTAGATTTCTGCCTCATCCATAAAATAACAAGAAAAAACACACTACGCCCTTCAAAAAAATATAAAAAAATATCCAGAATGTCTAAATCTCGCCATTCTTATCCTCTACTGATGGATCATACTTTTCGCCTCGCAGTGCCAGTAGTGCATACCGCACTCAGATAATAAAAGGCCTGTCTTTCGGCATCAGCGAACTAAGAGGATACCTTTCTCTAGATATAAGCTAAGTTTTACCCCCAAAAACGGCCCAGGTGCATGACCCTTAGGTTTTAATCAACCAGTTCTATAGCTATTATTTATCTCACCAGCCATAAGTAGTATATAAAAAGGACGAAAAAAATAGCTTTGCTGTAGACACTACCAAGTCGAAAGGGCACGGTGGCAGATTCCGCACATGAGCACCTTTATTTTTGTAAAGGAGCACTATATCAAATTAGACGCGGATGTGGCGAACGTGTTGTTGATTGGATGCGGTGCTATGATCGACCTCGAGACGGTTTTCGAAATCGACCCCAACGACTTCAGACTGGAGTCCGAGGACCAATGTTACCTGCGACCGCTACCTGATGACTTAGACGTTGACCACGAGTCGCAGGGTGTGTCTTTTCGCCGGAAAATCTACGTGATTGATGGAAGCAGGCCTTGGAACCTCGATAATATATTTGGCTCCGACATGGTGGTGTGTTTTGACGACGGATATATCGACAAACACCTTGGTGCCGAGAAGGATAGCTACGCTAAGCTTGTGGATGCCTCAGACCATGAACTGGGGAGCGAAGCTGGGTCTGATGAGGCTACCGACAACGACGACAACGACAATGACGGATAAAACGAAGCTCATAACTATTTCCCTGCTCTGAAGCCTAGCGGGCTTAGAAACTTTCAACTTCCTCCTCTCTTCAGTGGCTCACTTCCAGAGTTTGCTATATTTTATGCTCATCAAAATTTTAACAATGATTTGATCAAGTTGGCTGTTGAGCATATACATCCCAAGGGTATTGTCATGGCTTCAATGGGTGCTGGATCTTTATCTGACCTGAGAAACAAGCTTCTTGGTGAAATCTCTCCAGAGAAACATCTTCCCGTGATCTACTCCAAAAGGTCAACTGATGGTATTTCCCACTTCTCTCAGAATTCCTCCTCCTTCCCCTGAGAAGGCATTTTAGATACTTATATAAGAATAGAAAAGTTTAATAAACTCACGCTTAAACACAGATATACAAAAACAAACAAACAAACAAAAATAAAAAAGAAAGAATGTAGACACTTCACCTCTAATCAAGTCCCAGTAATTCATGTTAGCAAATCTCTTGGGAAAGCCGAGTAATACAAATTGCCCTTCCAGTTCTAGAAGATTCGAACAGAACCTTCAAGCTATTCTCCATGCGAGTAGCCAAAATAATTCGTTTTTTCATAGGTATGAATCCACCGAAAGTATTTGTAAATTCCATAGTGTTGTATACGAAGTAATTACAAGGCCAATAATTTTTGGCAAGAGACTTTTTTTGGGGGTACTCATAATTTGAATATTAGCATTCCACATCTTTCAAAAACAGACTTCTGGCTGGAACGTAAATGCTACCAGGTCAAGCCGTGCCAGTCACTGGAATCTAAGTGGTCTTCACCACGACGGGATACTAATAGGTTATACACCACCATTTTACTTGTTCTTATTCCACCTGGTTTCTCCCAAGGTATAGATTTATATATTATATAATGAGCGAAAATCATTCTCAATATCGGCAAACTCAATTGCTTTCAAGCCTAAATTTGGATCCTCTATCATATATCTATTGCATATATTGGGGTTGATTCTGCCCGATATTTCTATCAGGAAATAACATGGAAACAATTACCCTCAGCTTTCACGAAGTCTATATATGCGAGGAAAACTTTAAAAAGCTTTTAAAGCTTCTAGAGAACACTCTAAAATTTTAAAGAATCTTACAAAACACTGCTAGTTTCTTGCCAGTTTGCCATTAAATATAAGGACTACAACAATATTGATCATTCAAAGCACAGTAATTAAATTGCCCAACCCGCGAATATTGCCTACAATAATGGCACTGGCCAGCAAAGGTAGACCGTAGACGACAACGCGGCGCACGTGACCTTGGTTGTAGTGCGGGTACCAAACGCGTGGAATACAAGCCCAGATATATTTGTGAGCACAACCACAGATAAATACTCCACCTACATCAATAACACCGTCATTAAAGCACGAAGAACACCCCAAAAAACCACAAAAGCCCCGAAAAAAAACCACTCCCCCACAATATGTCTCTTCCTGTTGACGAGAATATCACGCATCCCAGCAAATATGTTGGTTTCGACACCATCACGTCGCAAATCGAAAACCGGTTGTTGAAGAAGGGCTTTGCCTTCAATGTCATGGCCGTGGGCCGCTCAGGAATGGGCAAAACTACATTGATGAACACATTGTTCTCGGCAAAGTTAGCCACCACGCTGGGCCGCCGTAATGTTGACGAACCGGCGGAGAAAACCACGGAAATCAAGGTGCACTCGCATCTTTTGGCGGAAAACAATGTCCGGTTGAATATCAACGTGATCGACACCCCCGGGTTCGGTGACCAGATCAATAACGAGAAGTGCTGGGAGCTTTTGGTCAAGTACATCAAGGAACAGCACTCGCAGTACTTGCGTAAGGAGTTGAGTGCACAAAGACCCAAGCATATTCCTGACACTAGAGTGCACTGTATTTTGTACTTTATTCCTCCCAGCAGCGGGACCGGATTGAAGTCGTTGGATGTGCAAGCATTGAAGCGGTTGTCGGAGATTGCCAACGTGGTGCCCATCATCGCCAAGAGTGACTCGTTGACTTTGAACGAGCGTGCTACGTTGAAACGTGTGCTACAGAATGATTTCATCAAGCACAACTTGAACATCTATCCCTACGATAGCGAGGAGTTGTTTGAAGACGAAAAGCAGTTGAATGAGGACATCAAATCGTTGATTCCTTTTGCCGTGGTGGGCTCGGACCACGACAGTGAAATCAACGGCGAATTGGTGCGTTGTCGTAAGTCCAAGTGGGGAGCCATCAACATCGAGGACGTGTCGCAGTGCGAGTTTGTGTTCTTGCGTGACTTCTTGACCAGAACACACTTGCAGGACTTGGTGGAGACCACGGCCTTGACCCACTATGAGAGTTTCCGCTCTAAGCAGTTGATTGCATTGAAGGAGAACGCAAATAACTCCAACAGGCAATCGGTGCCTGGTGTTACCAAGGCATCTCAGTCAAACACCACCATTGCCGCCGGCCAAGCCGTTCCGCTGACCCAACACTCAATGGTGAATGCCGTTTCCCAGAGCACCATCACTGCAGGCTAATTAAACCACTGTCCTATGTCGGGGTGTCTCCAAGCCACCCTGACGCGCTTCTTCAGTTTGTTTAGAGTTGTATTCAAGTGAATACATAAAAGAAGAAGGTCTTGAGCCGACAGGTCGGGAAATGTATAGATGTGTTGTCATCGTAGGTAATGCTACTACTGCTTAATTTGTTTTTGGTAGGCTGTAAGACCGTTTCATTATGTGAAACTAAAACATAAAACCGTATATCAACGGATGAAAATCAAAATTGCCAGAATCTTTCATTTACATACCCTTTATTACTTATGTATCCGAAAAGGGTGTCTTCGTCAAGTTTACATAAGTACAGGCTTATAGATTGAGAGAAGACTCATATACAAAAAGATCGAAGACAACTGAATGACATCTGAACAATTAAGTCGATAGAAAAGATAGTTGCATACTGCTTTTCCATTATTTTTCGGGAAAAGCTGGCCTTATATACTTGGATTTAGGAACGCAACCCAGTGGTTCAGCACTACCGTCTTCTAATGACAGTTCCAATAAAGCTTGACTAGAAAGATGAGTTTTCTTCTCATTCGTGGTTTTTCACTAAAGGTATGTTTGATCTTTTCTTTCGCCCCCAATTAGTAGGGGCTTATTCCCAGACTTTTCACCAAAAAAAGCCAAAAAATAATTGCCGGTCCCAGGAATCGAACTTGGGTCTGCTCGGCCACAACGAGCTGTACTTACCACTATACTAGACCGGCGCTTTTGATGTCGTTCAAAATTGTCAGATAGGCTGAGTCTAGTAAAATGAAGAAATATACAGCTACCACCAGTAGCACCGTCAAAAACCTTCATAACTATTTGTATTTTCAACTCTAAAGTGTAGGAATGTTCAATAAATCCCGAGTAAGTGTAGCGATGAATAAGAGATAATATACACGTTTTGTTCTCGTTTTTCAGTGCCTCGAAAAGTGAGTCCAAATGCTGATGAACGCGGTTTGGAGATCCAGATCTTGCCCACAGTACGCCGTGGATCAATAGTGCGCACGCTTGGAGTAGAATAAACTGGCTCAGTAATTTTCAAGGGATACATGTAAAATTTTAATTTCTTTTGATTTTCTTTGCCTTTTGAAGAAATATTTTTCTCCTAGACATATGGAGAAACACAGAATCAATCTCATTACCACAAAACTGACATGACTATAGAGTGAAAATGTGATTACATCTCCTTGAACCTGATAAATCCCACCAATACACATCCAAAGTCTCCAATAAAGTGGGTCCACAACCTGCTGTGGTGCTAACTGCTTGGGTTTAAAATGATAGGTGCGGCCAATCACAACGTCGGACCACACCTTGCACTGGAAGCTGAACTGACGGAAAGGTTCCACAGTGTTCTTCGTAGGCATAGGTACATGTTCAACAGAAGTAGTACCGACTCCTTCAGTAGAAGAGTCACCACGCATAACGAGAGTTGGAGTAATGAAGTAGTTAGAGTTAACGATATCAGAATTAAAAAAAGAAGTCTACCGCTAATTATTTATTAAAATGCATAGGGAATCTTTCTATACCGGAAGCAAGAAAAAACATCATTCTATTCATACCGTTCTTTTCCTTGGTTTATCAGGAGATAGGGATCTGGCTGGCCAATATTTCTTGTATATTGCAGTGTAGTATCTAAACAAGATGGGTGGGAAAGTTCCGTGGGAAAAGAGGAGCTGTATGATTTCATCAGGGACCGTTTTATAAGTCAATCTGGAAATAGGAAAGAACCTCTGTTTTTTCTGTTTTTTCTTTGTTTCAGTGAAAATCTCCTGACTTTATTATTGGATGTATTTCTTTCCTGATCAAGTGCGACCTTCTGACCACCTCTCCATTCATAATGAATGCACGCGACCTAATGTACTTTTTTCCTACAACATCAAATGTAGGTTAATGTTACGGTCGAAACATTTTCACAAGGGTCGAAATATTTTCACAAAGTGAAACCCTTCTACCACAGAAGCTCCCAGAAAGAGTCATTCGTTGGACTTGGCACCTTCTCATACACCAGTGGGTAATTTGCCAACTCAAGTACCTCCCCATAAGCGTCACCATTCCTCGCTTTTACACCAATTTTTGAAAAGGTTTGACAGGAAATTCAGCATCACACCAGGAAGATTGCCCTCGTTTTCTTTTTCTCCATAAAAGCCCATTTCAACATTTCTTTCATCCCAATACTTTTGGGAATTGTCCTTCTGATATACAATTGGAGACTGCACCTAACACATATGCCAGAGAGTCGCACTGGGCTCAATTGGACCGATAACCGAGGTACGTGCTGAAAAACGGCCATGAAGTTTCGACGTCCGTTTCTATTATCCATCAGTTCGGATCCTTCAATTTCTTAAACAGAGAAGTCATAATAACACCAAAGCTTAAAACCAAAGCTTAAAACAAAAACAAAAAAAAACGCAAAACATTCACACTTAAACATGGTCTCCCTTCACTGTCTTGCTGATGTTTGCCTTATTCCGATTGGCACTGGAACGGCCTCCGTACTGGACGAAGTGGCCACCATCACTAAACTTGCCCGCGAGTCCCACTTAGATTGCACGTTGCATTCCGCAGGTACAACAATTGCCGGACCATGGTCCGAGGTGATGGACCTTATTGGAAGTTTCCATGAAGTTTTACACAAGAATGGAGTGGTGCGGATCCAGAGTGATATCCGCGTAGGCACTAGAACAGACAAACACCAAACTCCACAGCAGAAAATCGATGTTGTGGAAGCCAAAATCAAGAAAAGCGCCTGAGTGGCTTATGCAAGCTGAGCTAGAACATATTGGACTTATGGTCTTAGGCAGAAAGTCCCCCTCGAGTTTGTAATATTTGTATAGGTATTTCCTATATATGTTTTTGCTCCCTTGGTCTGTGTAGACAGCGTTCGTATTCGCCTAATAGGCGAGGGAATATGGCGTTGAACCAGGCGCACCTAATGTTGCATATACGAGGCACATATGTAGATATAATGTCAGCCCCTTGTATGTTTCTGTGAGAGTCGATGGTAACAATGCCTCCATCTCCGGTATGACGAGAGAGGGAACCATTCTTAAATTTCCCGGCGTGAACCTATAGCAGTCTTTTTATTCGAGCTTTCAACAGACTATCATATTAGGCCATATTCGCACGGATCCAACGGTATATCTCGAAAATTCTACCGTCTATGGCGCTACTCGATAGCCCCACTTTTTTGGTATGTCAAGCCTCTTCGATACATAAATTTGCTGGGTGTTTGAAGGTAATAAGGCCGAATAACATGCAAACCTAATAAATAGATTACGCAGAGTTTGGCGCCATTTAGAATTGTGCTTCGCCTTAGAGGAAGCTAAATAGTTTCGCACTGAATGAGAAGCGAAGTGGTTTGTTTGGTAGGCATTTTGATAATGTTCTTGCAAGAGTGGTTGGCGTTCAGGATGGAATATCATGATTGTAAATCTCATATGATTGAGCGGGCATGATTCATGATCAAAAAAAAAAGAAACATTTAGCTTGAAAGTTTGCCACTGATTTCTAATAAATATGTCTTGAAGTACTCAAAACTGACAAGCGTCACGGCACTGGCAGGAAGCGTGCGTGCAAGATTGGTCACATAACCAGCATAGAAACCCTTTGGACCATCTTTGTGTAAAATTTTCTTGAACTCGGCAGCCAACTTACCGGAAGCTTTGCGCTCCTCACGGGTTTGCATTTGCATACGTGTTCGTAGAACCTCATGGGGATATGTGACGGTACTGGCAATCATCTTGGATGCACAGGAAGCCAAAAGCAACCTCCAGAGCTTATGATCCTTGCCATTAGCAATGTCGGTGGTTCTGTTGACGCCAAGAAGTTTCTTTAAGGCTTCGTAAGTGGGAAAATGAATGCCTACATGGACAAGGCCAAAGAGAGATGGTACAAGACCGCTGTAGAAAACACGGATGCCCTCATTGGTGTACATTTTTTTGAAGGCATCGAAGGTACCTTTATAGATGACAGATTCTTTGCCGGTCTGGACCATAAGCCTTGTTTTCACGACCCAGATGGGATTGACCACGAATGACGAACATGCACCTGCAGTCATAGAGGCAGCAAAGTGGTTGAGCGAGTCGATGTTGAGGTCGAAATTACGCTGAAAAAATCCCGGGTAGTAGTTCTTGGCCTTTTCGTAGGCGGTGAAGTATATGGCCCACGTGGGCAAGTAGCCTATGGTTACAGGAATGACACCACGGTACAAACCGCGGATGCCCTCATCACGCAAGATGGTGGAGAAGGCCTGCAAGAATCCAGAGTAGCGGTATTGCAGACTTGAGGCCTGGAACCGGGTTTTCACAACGTCTAATGGGCACACGAAAACGCCGGAGATGAAGCCGGACGCGGCACCGGCAATGGTGATGAGCTGGGATTCCGAGAACTTTGCAAGGAAATGCGGCGGGGAGAGGTGAGAAAGCACCGAGAAGCGGCGTACCACAGGGAAGTTTTGGGTGTTTTCCTCGCGGAACTCCATGTCTTCGCCATGGACGATATCAGAGAAGTCCTGATTTAGCCGCCGCGAGGACGGCAGCGGCAGAGGATTCAGGGGCGTATGACCATTGACCATGGCGGCTAATGCAAATCAGAGGGTATCGGGTGCACAAAAGCGGGAGAAAGGTGTTAAAGAAAATTTAAAAAGTCAAACAAAAAATGTGATGTACGGTTATACGACGGTGGGGCCGAGCGTTTTTTAGTGGTGTATAATGGAGAAAAGAGTGGTGAGAAAATGGCGAATTTTCTGTTTATGAAGGTCAGAATATACTCAGCAAGGTTCGTGGGGCTAAAAAGAAGTCTATTAAATGCACATAATATGGATTCAAACCAGGTCAGATGGACGGATCAAATAAATAAGTATATGGTGAAATGGTTTCGGCACGAAAGGTTGGTCGAGGTGGAGCACTTTGATATGGGCCTGGAGATTTTGTAAGATGCGATCCACAGTCCGGGGAGGCACAGGTGTGCAGGGCAAGCTCACATTTTGGATATTACATTTCGGGTATTTCGGGCATCACATTTCGATGGGTCCTAAAATGTTAAATGAGAACGGGAGGAAGTATTTATATAGTGCTTCAATGTTTTTTCGTGAGGCTTCAATTTGGGAGATTTGGAGAGTGAGTAGGAAAAGTGAATAGCAAAATAATCCGGAACCCTAGGCTTTCGGGGCTTTCGGGTGCGATTATCGTCTAATAATTTTAGGTCCTAATAATTTTAGGTCGGTGAATGGTCGCGTGCTCTTCCGCAGGTACTCTGCCACCAGGCCGGCCCCGAGTCACGGAGCAGGGCAGAAAATTGTCAACGGGACAAAGCAATGAAGAAATGGAGAAAAAGGGACGAGGAAACGAGAAAGAAAAGAAGCAGACATAAAAAAACTAAATGGATATATATATATATATATATATATGCTTTTTTTTGTCTGTGTTTGTTTGTGTTTGTGTTTTGTTTGCATGTACATTCTTGATTATTAAGTAGGTAGGGCTGGCCTCAGTCTCGGGAGTGTAATAGTCTTTATAAGTGCACATAAAAGGGTGACATGCATGCAACGAAGAGTGTTTCTGTTGATTAAAAAATGGAGAGATGAAGGGAAAGTAAAAGTCCTGGCAGATTCGGTAGAATCCATCTGTCCTGGTATTATTCTTTTGAGGTCTTAGGTATTTAATTTTCTGGGTAGGAGCGAGGTAAGAGGACAGGACGACACCAATGTATCCATGCAAAAAGGGCGAAATATTCAGGAAAAAGAGCCCCAAAGGAACTGTTTTTGTAACACTAAGGGTTTCTTTAGGATCACTGGGAATCGTGATTTCTTCTCTACCCTTGGAGTGTTTGTTCTATTGGGTCCTTGCTATACATGTTGTTCTCACTGTTAGGCACCCTTTGGCTGCAATCGTGTTCCAGCCTGCTCATCAAGGAATCTATAGGTTAAGTAGCAAGAAAAGGGGCAATTTTTGAGTAATTTTTGAGTAATTTTTGTCTTTTTTTGTCTTTTTTTGTCTTTTTTGTCTTTTTTGTGCAAAATAATTGTTTTTTGCTTTTTACAACAAAGCTTAGTTTTCCACCTGCCAATTTATGGAGGGGGTTAGTTGTCAGAGTTTGGAAATCCTTGCTAAAACAATTCTACACATCCGCGTGCACTACTCTAGTGACTGTATTCCGTGATTGGCTCCAGTATTTTGGCAAAAGGAATCAATTTAAAGTGTTGCCATTAATAAATGAACCACAAATGTATTCTCAGGGAAGGTTTACATTTTGTTGGGAGTTTTTGGTACTACGAAGGCCACTCTCAAGACAGTTCTTAGACTATACTCCACGGTTTACACACGATATAATATTTACACCAACTATAATTGCTACGAAGATGTGACGAAACATTTTTGAAAAAGCCTACTAAAGACGAAAAACTACCTTTGAAAAAATTACAAGGTTCAAATTACAAAGAAATGTCGGACCAAAAGAGAAACATGGTTACAACGTTATTGTTTTCTTAAACCTTATTTTATGTTTTTTCAACTGGTTATACGAAATCTAACGTCAAGGTCGGTAAGTTCCGTTTCATAATCTCAAAAACATCCCTTCAATTATGAAAATCAGCAGTATGATCTAATAACACAAAATATCAAAATATGTACTGGAATGACCCACACCCTCAGGCCGTCTAAGCGTCTCCATACTGAGCAATCGTATACTGAGCAATCGTAATATAACAAATAATCAATCAGCAGCTCTCATGGAGCTTCAGATTTACTAGAAAACGCTCCAGATTTACCAAAACGCTTTGCAGCAAATTCTAAAACCATGTACATAATTTTTTTTTTTTAATTCAGAACTTCTTGCAATCTTTCTGAAGACATGAACATCCCAAAACCGGGCTATGTACGCCCCGGCACGGCTCCGCTACAGACTCCCTTGTGCCGATGCGACACGACACCGAACATCCATAACAAGTCAAAATGCACATGCCTACTTCGTCTTAGAAACAGGCCTGTGAATTTGAAGAAAATGCCTGTTACATTCTGGTTGACTTTGTTTTTCCACAACTTTGTTTTTCTTTTTTCCGCAACTTTTTTTATGGTACTTTCCTCCCAAAGCATATTCTTATGCCGGGGTCTTCATTCATTTTCGCAACCACAGTGTATGCGGGCAGATAACGGCGCATGTCCTGTATGCCCATAAAGGGATGTTTAAGCCTTTCCTAGATTTTCCGAACATTGCAACAAATATACAAGATCCATGAAAATAGGACCACTTAACGAACCAAGAAGTTCCCACACGGCCCAATCCCACACCAAAAGCAAGAGCCCCAGAAAAATAGGTCCACACTTGTGTGTCATTTCCATGTTCCTGTTTGAATCACCTCTCGGCACGGGCGGATCAATTTCCTGCCGACTGTCAAATCTCATAATAATACCGCACTCCATGCAGGTACCCGTGGAGGTTGCTACGTCAAATAATCTGCCTATAAAAGCATCCAACCCCATAATATCCCGTAGAGTTTCTGGGGGTTATCGCCAATTGACATTTCGCTTCACGTAAGCATTCATCAAAAAGTTCAGAGGTATTCAAGAAATCCAATGTCTGCTCCAAAGAAAGACGGAATCACTCTCTTCTCCAAAGAGTACTACGCCGCATGTACCCTCGGAGGTATTATTGCATGTGGCCCCACTCACTCCGCAGTTACACCATTGGATTTAGTCAAATGTCGTCGTCAAGTGGACTCGAGCCTTTATAAGTCCAATGTCCAGGCTTGGAGAACAATCTTCAAGACCAGTGGAGACTCAATCTTCACCGGTTTTGGCGCCACTTTCATCGGTTACGCACTCCAAGGTGCCGGTAAGTACGGCTTCTACGAGTACTTCAAGAAGACTTACGCAGACGTGGTGGGCCCGGAATACGCCGCCAAGTACAAGACAGGAGTGTTTTTGGCTGCATCGGCCTCGGCAGAATTCTTGGCTGATATTGCCTTGTGCCCGTTTGAGACCATCAAGGTGAAGACACAAACCACAATTCCTCCATACGCAACATCTGTGTTTGATGGCTGGTCCAAAATCACCGCTAAGGAGGGTCTTGCAGGTCTCTATAAGGGAATTGGTCCTCTTTGGGCTCGTCAAATCCCATACACCATGGTGAAGTTTGCGTCTTTCGAGAAAACCGTCGAGCAAATCTACGCATACCTCGGCAAGCCGGCTTCGGCATACACGACGTTACAACAAACCGGGGTGTCATTCTTGGGTGGTTATATTGCGGGTATTTTCTGTGCTGTGGTTTCGCACCCTGCCGACGTTATGGTATCTAAGGTGAATTCCGACAAGCAAGCTACTGAAAGCTTGGGCCAGGCAGTCAAGAGAATCTATGGCCATATCGGATTCAGTGGTCTTTGGAACGGATTGCCCATGCGTATTGTAATGGTGGGTACGTTGACCGGATTCCAATGGTTAATTTACGACTCTTTCAAGGTCTACGTGGGCTTGCCAACGACCGGAGGTCATTAGTGTTTGGAAAATCGCGTATAGGAATAATCGTTATTTGGCAGTATAGATTTTGTTCGCCGATTTTTCTCAGCCCCACACGTTCTTGAACAAATCGTCATCTAGATCCGTAGTTGTAGTAGCACTCTTCAAGCCAGTTGAATTGAATGCTTCCGTACTACCACTGTTACTAAACGTGCCTGAGAATCCAGCGCCCAAAACCGATTCCCCTGCGGAAGTGCCATTATAAGCAGGTGCGCTGGCCCATTGATTAACCGATCTGGAGCTATCGTTCCACTCATTAGCCCATTGGGGGGTCGAGGAAGGCGCAGCAGACGTGGACGCGGTCACTGACGCATGTGTTGGGGTCGATGTTTTAGTTATTGTTGGCAGCTGCGTGCGGACCAGTGGCTGTGGGCTGGATACAAACGCGGTGGCAGAAGAATTACGAGATCCACCATTGCTCATGCTAACATGTTCGTTGCCAAAACTCAAGCCCAAGAGCGAGTCCGATAAGCCTGAAACGGAGCTCGACGAAGAAGAAGATACCTGTGGGTTTACAGTGCGTGCGTTGGCGCTTGACTGTTGAGTATACGGCGACACAGATGCACCCGGGCTCCGAAACATATGTGTTTGGGGTTGCTGGAAGTTTTGGTGTTGCTGTTGGTGGACACTGGAATTGGATGACGATGGCGAAGAGTAGAGCGATAAGATCGATTTCTTCAAGTCGTTGCGCACATCGGTCACACGTGGAGAGGATGCCGCTGACTCTGCAGGGGTAGCGGGAGATGCCGGTTGGGTGGCCGGTTGGGTGGCCGAGGTTCTGGCGGACACCACTGGTGTATGAGAAATGGGAACACTGGTGGTAGAACGGGTGGGTTTGACAGTAGAAGAAGCAGAGGTAAGATCCGGAGTCGACGAAGTGAATGCACCGAAATCGTCATCCAAGAGCGACGGTGCAGATGCCGCTACGGGCTTATGGTGACGCAGGACAGGAGCGGGGGCTCTGGCAGCTGCTGGGGCTCTAGTGTACTGCGGACCAGGGGTTAATTGAGGGTTTCTTGAGCCAGCGCCCGTGCCAGAAGGTGGACCAGAAACGACTTCGGGGCGGACCGCGGACAGCCCGGCGGCAGAGAGTGACATGGGGTCCGGCACTCTCAGCAGAGCAGCCCACTTCTTCATGTCGTATTTGGTCCGGATAAAGTTTTCGATCTTGGACGAGTCTGGAACATAGTTGTCGGGCAATTTAGCCTCCCAGAACTGGTTACATTTCTCGTTTCCCCACTTGATCATAGACTCCACCTGTTCATCCGTCCATACGTCCAAATCGACAGACTTAACTCGGGAGATATGCGTTCCCATGGACCGGTGGATACCCGAACATCGGATACAGATGAAACACCCCAAATTCCAGGAGGCCCAGCGCGGATGTTGGGCGGTTTTACAGTCGACACATGTTTTATTTGGCAATTCCTTGAGAAGTTGGCGGAAAATCTGCTTGTGTTTCTCGCTGTGGGTTTTTCGGGATGAGGGAAGCGCAGACATTTGGGACATTTGGGGACAGGAGTATACGAGGAAGGGTACTACTAGGCGCCGACGTAGCAAGACGAGTTTAGGCGCTGATTTGATGTAGGTAAGTAGGCGGGTGATTTGCTGGTTTTTTTACCACTAGTCCTGGTGTACGGGTGCGCACCGCCGTGGTTAGTCGTACGAGGTGGGTGGTTTCGGAAGTCGCGACACCAAGTAATTCGCAGCCAAGGTAAGAGGTGACAAGATGTAGCCAGGTGGTGATGATGGTTTCAAGGGCGAATTCCATGGTTTTGGATGCGGGGAGGGTATAAGAAGAGGTGGGTGAGATTTCCTGAAACTCGAAATGATCCACCTTTTAGATAGTGTGAGATTTCACTGAATGCGAGACACCCCACGCAGATACCGTTGATAAATGCAGCAGTTTATGACTGAGATACACGTCATAGAATCAGAGCTATTCCATTTTGACGCATTTACGAAAATGCAATTAATTATTCTGGTAAGCTTAACAGAGGTGTTTATTTTGCGTAAAAGAGAATCATGGTTTTCATTGCGGAAGCCTGTTAGAAGGGGCCCAAATCCATGTCGCAGTCTTTCAATGCTACTGGAGACCATTCCATGTTATCTTTAGACCAGTGGGATTCCTTAGGATTATATTGAAGATATATTTAAGTAGTAACAAGCAATTGATTTTAGGATATGTTTATGACAATTCCATGTAGCTAGATGAAGGGTTGGTGGAGGAATGCGGTTTGGGTAGAGGGCCGGAATGGTAGTTCAGGAATCAGGAACGCTCGGCTACTTTTGATGTAGCTTTCTGAGAGATGAATATTTTGGAAATGTGGGCACCATTCAGAAATTGGAATAGTGGGTGCGATCCGGATTTTACTAAGATCATAAAAGGAAATCATAAAAGGAAATCATAAAGGAAAACCAATCATTGGTATATCGTTGTGCTTGGCATCATACATTCATTCGAGACAGTATAGAGGGGCTGTTAAGTGCCTGGTGAGAGACAATAAAAAGGAATTCAATACATTAGATCTCAAACCAGCTTTATAAACAGTGAAAGGCAACGCAAGGAATCTATAAAAGCAATTCCAATCAAAACTTGTGTGCTGGTGAATTGTTTATAACTAATCAGGGTGTTAAAATTAGGGTATATCCAGGTGTGCAGGCAGTCAGTTCAACCATATTGTGATAGGTGATACACGAGGTGAAGCCTAGTCCCTTTAAAGAAATATGGCTCTTTTGTATTGTTTCGAAAAAGAAGAGTTCATAAAAGAAAGAAAATCCCACCCTTCCCTTAGCATAAACCATGGAAATATACCTTGTGAGACAACCAAGACTTCCATTGCCATCTATAGAGTCACTACACATTTTTTTCAATATCACAGAGCCATTTTTGATGTAAATTCACGACAAAATCATAACATCAAGGGATTGTCTCCAAAAATAAACCAAATATCGTATGGAGAAGAAGCACAAGATGTATCTGGAACACCACGCAGAAGAATGTTGCAGCCAACCAGTTCCACCAAGTACGCACTGACTTCCAGCCACCGAAAGATTGCAAAAAAAAAGAAGTGACAAGAAAATAAAAGCAAAACAAAAAGCAAAAAGCAAAACAAAAAGCAAAACCAACCAAACAAAAAACAACCAATTTCTCCAACCCTAAGCATGTCCCAAAGACATGACTGTGTTGGCCAGTACCAAAGCTTTCTAACAAAGTCACGTGATAGGATATACTCGCAGCCTCTTTCAGCTGCAGTGCCCCATCTAGCAGCGCAGCATCACCATGGATGCAACCGCAATAGAAGGTGAAGATTCGGCTGGATATACAACAAACCATAGGAAAAAACGACCCAAACATTCTGATACCCCCAAAGTCACACTAAATTTTATACAAGCATAAATCGCACACACACCTACACCCATACACGCAGTCACACCGCCCCAAAACCCTCTTCTAGGTCCCTATTTGGCCATGGATGCCGTTGGTGAAAAATACCTCCCGCAATTCACCCTTGCAGAAGTAAGATGCCATGAAACACCAGAAAACCTATGGATGATTCTTTATAATAAAGTCTACGACGTGACGTCGTTGCCTAGAATGCACCCAGGTGGAGCAGAGGTGCTTTTAGATTGTGGAGGAGTCGATGCCACAGAGGCATTTGAGGACGTGGGCCACTCAAAAAATGCCTTTGACATGCTAGGCCCGTTTCTTATCGGCACCCTTGTGGAAGGTGATGCTAAGAAGTACGGGCAGGAACCACGGGAAAAAGATGAAACCCCGGTCTCTTCTCCGATGTCGTCGAAGGAAAAACACAAACCCAACACTCTGCAGAAAGGCCACGAACCGGTGATCTGGATCTTGGTGGTTCTTGCTCTTTTTGCATGTCTTGCCATTGTGTGTCTCCAGAGACTCAAATGGGCGAATCTTGTGTCGTAGAAGAGATTCAAGGTGAATTTTGTTTTGAAAAACGACTTAATGGATGGTTAGTAAACCAATTTCACGAGTTGGGGGTTTCGTGGATCTACTAGTCATTAAGATAGCACAGCCACGTTTTTTGGAAGGTTTACATTGACAATGGTTATACCATAATGCTAACCACATTTAGTTAAAGAGTGGTAAGAATTTGGTTTGAAATCCTATGCAAATATGCCCTTCAGTTTTGCAGTATTCTCCATGAGAATGCTTCAAGTATTTGTCATAGCAGGACTCCTCTATGGCTCGACATTACAGACTCTAGATAGGTCTTTTGTAAGATCACAACATCCAGGGTCTTCGAGACACGAATTGATTTATTTCCATTCTTCATAGCTTAAAGGCTGCAGTTTTGGGATATATAATATTGGCGATTCAGTCATTCTCAATGGTTGAAGACGATACGGGCTTTTAAAAAACGGAGGACCCTTTCATGATACTATATTTATTTATTTATTTTTCCTCTTAGGCAGATGAACTCGCTTCTGTTCTACGAGTACCATTTTCTGTAAGGACCTGGAAATAGAAAATGCATTTGAGTTCAAGGCACTGTTTTATAAAATAGGGATTAAAGTGGAAATTTGCCGCAAAACAGCAGTCCTTTATGTATGATTCTCAGGATTACCCATAACCAGTTGAAACACCATCATAAGGGCAATAGTATGTCTACTCAATATTTCATGCCTCGTAAATTCAGAGATAGTTGAACTTTGTGTTCGATGCCGTTGTCGTACACTCTGATATACTTAAGGGCTGTCAAGAAATAGATATTAACATCCCCTTATTATTTCCACAACCTGAAACTTACTCTCAAATTCGGTAATTAATATCAACGATAGAAATAAGAAGGGGTTGTTTGAAGTGTCGGGTATTGAGGCACCCAGAGCTTCCATTAATCAAGAGCTTGGCTATGTTAAAGAACGGTATGCCCAGCTTTTGGGTGATTTCATGACTTATGAAGGAGAGACATGCG